>JAHZNE010002677.1:0-64565 GCA_027744055.1 Callyntrura sp. NNG-2020 | reverse complement strand
TCCCATAAGGATTTCTGAAGATTGACGAAAAGTAGTCTTCAAAAATTGATGACCTCTAGGATCGCAACCATGACCCCATTCAGTTAGGGGACCGACACCATCAGATTACGATGCTCATAAACTATACTGCAGTACCAAATTTGGCTCATTCCCGGTGTAGTCGTTGAATTCCTTTACTTGTCAGTACATGTGACAGGATGCTAGAACTCAATTAAAGAGCACACAGGCTCTACTAATAATTACCCGAAATCCTTAAATCTTAAGGAATCTTATCAAATATTTCTTTCTGTGTATACCTTTACTAAAAGTACACGAATTTCCAGCTTAAAATGCAGTATTTGAGTATTTTTTTACTCCCCATAATCCTCATGTACCCATAAAATTTGTAATATTTCCATTAAAACGACTTTTAATAATAGGGGGTTCCTATACTAATAAACAGTTAACAAGTAAAACATCAAGGTCAACTGAAAACACGTACAAGCGCTACTTCTCCTCGATTGCCCCTTGTGCAAAAACAGTACTGGGGTAAAGTTATAATAAAATACGGTTAAGTTGGGTTGTTATATGTCCCGTAATAAAAGTGAAAAATGAACTGTTGGAAAATTACTTTTGGAGAAAAGGGGCGCTCTTCTTCCTTACTACGTGCACCCACTCATTTTTATAACTTTCAACACTTTTGTTCAGGTACACTATATGTTTTCCCATTCCAAAAACTAATATTAACTCTGAGCGAAGGAATCTTTAAAAATGGAAGATAAAACAACAAAACGGAATTCTAGGAGCTTGGCAGTAGTCATGAAAGAAAAGGAATTTTTTTCTCGTCGTCGCTTTTTCTATGCTTTTCAGCTTTTTCCTTCCAAGAGGAGAATGATGGATTGCAGTTGAAATCTTTGAAAATCTCCCGTCACTCTTTATCTTTAGCCGACTTTTCCTCTTCTTTCGCCATGGAAGAACATTGTGTAAACTTATTTTCTGTTTGAGTTCCAACCTCCTCACTGCAGTCTATGAATCATTAAGGAGTCTGTAAGTGGTCGTGGCAAAAGGAGAATTAATGCACCAAAAGGCATAAAAAGTACTCGAGAATGAACTTGCTTCAGAGGGAAAGTAAGGGCAAATATAAAATAAACGCTACTTTCCCAGTTTCATCTCTCTCTAACTAGTTCACTTCACTAACTACCTGCGCTAAAAATCGTGACAGTGCATGGAACAAAGGGATTTTTTGTGACAAAAACTGAGCGGGCTGATGTGTAGCTCGGAGTACTCGATTATACCCTATAAATTGAGTACTTCAGATAGGCATGGGCATGTACACATTTGGGAACTCAATTTTTATGTGGATAAATTTTTAAATTTTTGCCATCGCCATATTTAAGTGATCAGCGCAGCTTGTTTATGGCTTCTTGTATAATCCAAATATTTAACAATAGAGCAGCTACCATTAAAGGGGTCTTGTTGGAAAGCACCATCTTTCAGGATCTCCAAAGTTTTGCTCATGTTGGGTGAAAGTGAGTTGGGAAACTACAACGTCTTTTTATGCAGCGTATGTTTTTGTTGGAAAGAAACACCAAAAACCGCCCGGATGCGGTTCAGGTTTTCTGGAAAATGTTTTTTGTTAAGGGAGAGTATACACCGTAGCGATATCTTGAGTGACAATCAACAGAAGTAATATCATGTCTGAAATGTCGTCACCAACCTACTCATACCGTTCGCATTGATCGAAAAATATCCCCTTTTACGTTTAGGTATTGACATAGAGCTAGAGATTAAAGAGGGGTGATACCTGAAATCAGAAGTTTTTAAGGGGTCTACTTAGTTTTTAGTTGAATTCCTCCTAAAATTGGTTGCTGCACCGATGGAACGACCTAACATTAAACATGATTTCGTACTTTTATTTTTTCAATACGTTACCCCACCGACCTTATAAAGGACAGATTCCAGAACAATATTCACAACTTGTTTCCTCTTCTCTGACTCTTAGGGCCATATACCGGCTGCTCTAATCGTCATTTCCCATTTCAAGCCCATTAAAACTCTGTTAATGCCAAAAATTGCGATTTCATTCCGTCGTCATCGTCATCCTCCACGGTCGTACCGATTGGTACCATCATCATCACCACCCCTGCTCCTATATAGGAAGGACTTTTCACTCTGTGTAAAAGTGGAAATAATCTGTTTGAATCGGTCTCTTCGGTAGCAGTTGAAGTGAGAAAAGTTTCGCCTCTTCCCCCATTCTATATGCTTTCTCTCACTTTCACTCTCCCTTTTTGAATTTTCTGACGGATGAAACAAATGGATAGAAGAGAAGAATGAAACTGGTAGAAAGCGGATACCAATGGACGACAACGACGACTACACTGAAGTTCAGAGAGAAGGAAAGAAGGAAGTACGCCCGTAAAGTATTAAGCACTCCCGGGAAGACTGAAAGGATGCATTGTTATTATCGTCATCTTTGTAGTCGGCATTAGTAAATTCGGCAAAAGTAGGCGCACACACAAAGGGAACGGGTATGTATATGAGCATTTTGTTCTTCCTCTCAAAATATCAGACGTTCACAGGCATCTTAGCCAAAAAATGTTATTATTATGATGATATTATTCTTTACTTTTTACGAACGTAGCGGGTAACAAACTATGCGTACACACACATAGCCAGCCACACACACACACACCGAGGCAGATGTGTAGCAGCTATTACAACATTCTCCAAGTGACATTATTCCGGCACACACACACACACACACACACCCTCACTCTGCGCGAACACACATTATTATAGAACATTCAATCCTCTAAAATCTCTCTTTTCTCTTTGAGCATCCGCGGAGTTATTTAATCCTTTTGCCTGGGGAAGAAAATGCGGCGATTTTGCAAGGAGCGACTATCAGAATAAATGGAAGGCATAATGTGTGATTACCGGAACAACTTGAAAGCCATTAATGGGCCTACTATTACTACTTTCCCTAGCACAAAACCATGTGCAGTGAAAGTGTGTAGGTATGGGAGTGCCAACCAACATGCAGTCTTGGGCGGGAGAAAATGTGTGTACCACTGTAGCTAGGTAGGTATATACGGGTGCACTTGTGTACTTCCAAATATGTATATCTGTAAAGCCATAAACACGAACACAGCTTCGTTGGGAAAAAACGTATAAAACAATACTACTGCGGGGTATACGATGCTCTACTGCCTCCCCTTACTGTCTAACAGGGCAACCGGTTACGTTATAGAGGTCGAATTTCATTTAACCATGTTATAAAGTTGTAAGGAAAGGTAGTAAAAACTTTTCATGCTGTTATTACCGGGTGGTCAATGGCATATATAGCCCCATACGCTATACCCGGGGAAGGGAAGGAAAAACTGCAAAATGGCAAATGACATATATAACGCTACCCTATAATAGAGTTCGTCGTTACAGCCCAGTCCCTTCTGTTTTCGTGTATAAAGTGCACCAATGTCGATTTCTTTTAAAGCGGTGCAAAGAAAAAGAAATGGTACATTGATGAGAATTGTTGCTGTTCATTCTGTCGGGGGCAATTGAAAATTCCTTTTATTTTCTTCACAGTCATGTGATTCCGCGTCTGCTACACCACCGCTCTTCATTTGTAGGTACGTATGTCATCTACTAAAAACGCTATGAAACCGAGGGCTTTCCTTCTTCTCAAAATGTACCGTGATGTGTGCAGTTTTGTATACACACACAGGCTTCGCTATTCCCAACAATCACAAGTATAAACGACCAGATATACATAGGCTCGCCAGCTTTTGTGTGCTCTTATTAAATTCAAATAATCATGGCTAATCGCCTAATTTTAATCAGATTCTGTTGTAACTGCTATAAAAACGACGAGTGTTTTCGTTTTCATTCCGCACCACACATACTATATACCTGGGCTACAATGACATTATTCTCCAAATTACAGCCCCTTTCTCTCCTCTACAAACGTTATTGAATAATGCGGCAATGTTCTTTTACTAGAGAGATCATTCAACTGGTTTTACTCCTAAAGCTCTGTATTCTTTCCGTGTCATTGTCTACGTCGTCGCGGTACTATAAAAATCGAGAACTTGCCGTGAGAGGTCTTTAAACCCACACACTACAACCTCCACTACTTTGACTATACTTTTGCACAAAAAGAAACTATTAAGCACAACTACAGCTTGCTCACCTCAAATATAGCCGCTTTCTCTCTCTCCCTCTCTCTCTCTCTCTCTTTCTTTCTCGCTTGCTGTGTTCTTTCTACAATTTTCCCCCACTACACTTTGGCAGTGTTCAATGTAGATAACTTTGGCCTAATAACAATCTTACTGAAATAATGGCTTCTAAAATTGCAAATTCAAACTCTCGAGGAGAAAGGAGGACTCTCAAACGGCTTACATCTTTCACGTTTCCTCGTTTAGCTGTGTGCGTGTAGAAGAAAAAGGTGGGAGGACGTATGCACATTCAATGTGCCTTGAAATTACAGAATGATACTAAATTTTGCATTGTGTGTATACAATCCCTATTGTAAGGGAATCAAGATGAGAGGAGAGAAGAAAAAACTGCGCAGATATACGTAAGGACCAAACTAAACACCACATCAAAATAGAAGTCGTGTCTTTCATGGTTTTGCGTATCACTCCTTTTTGCATCTCTCTCTCTTTTCCTGCCCATGATTTTCCGTCATCGTTGTTGTAACCGCACTTGATACGCTCACATATCTGACTACCCCGATCTGGTGTTCGTTTACTTATCCCTTGCCCTGACGGTTAGAAACCTAGAATAACATCCTGAACCGAGAAGTATGCACCCATTCAGGATTTTATGTTGAAAGGCGTATATAAATGATATAAGCGTCTGTATATACCGTATTAAAAGTGCTGAGCTGTGTTTCGAGGCTAAATACGTGTGTGTTATCATCAACATGAAATGAAATTAGGTATAATAATGTACACACTTGTAATATGCAATTACATATTCTGGACCAGGGAGAAAGTGGTACAAAAAGGAGTGTGGCAGGGAGCGCAGTGATGGTGAAAGCACATACAACATAAATCCACGCTGTGTGTGCCTTTTTCTTTTATCCGTATTCAACACGTTTTTCGCGGTGTGGTAAAAGGAAACGGGCGCTATATTTTTGATATATAGTGTCAGTATTAGCAAAGATGATGATCATAAATCGACACAGTGGTAAAATTAAACCTTTAATCATAATTACAATACGCTCTGGTGACGTAAAATGGTTGGATGGGGCCATAAACACTAGTGAAAGTAGTGGTGAAAGTCTTCATATATTGCATATATTACCAATTTACTTTTTGCTAGAACAAATACTTCTACACCACTGCAACCGCTTTATATGCTCTGATGCACAAGAGAAGAGAGAGAAAACGGAGAACATAGCAGCGTATTAAAGTAGTAGTAGCTACCATATATGCGTACTTGAAAGGGAAGGTTTCATACTTGTTCTCTAAAAGTCCAAAAGTTGTGTTCATGTTCGCTAAAAAGTTGGTTCAAGGTATGTAGCATGCACGTGTGTGTGTGTAGTTGCTGTGTGTTTTCTTTGTAAGTGAAAATCTTTAACTGGCTTCATTGTATTGTTACGGAGGAGCCAACGCCAGAAATTTTCGCGGAGAAATTGAACGTTTCGTTTGGACCGACACACGCTTACAACCAATACAGCAGACCGGTTGATACGTCGTAGAGTAATGGAGTTGCCATATATAAAACATGCAAGCCGATGCTGTGTTTGATCCTATCAGTGGAGCAGGTACAACAAGATACCTTTCTGTTGACCTACATACTTTCAGGTGTACGATTTTCATTTCGTTTTCCTGTACTGTTGTTACCAGAGAGGGAACTCGGCAGAGGAGAAAACGGGGAAACGTAATACAAAAAAAAGAAGAGATGAAAGAAAAGACTTGATAGCAGATTCCAATGCAGTTTTCCTGCTTGTGTAGTTTTAATCAAAAGTTGGGCTTGACTGGATTCCTTGTGTACGACTAACTTCCTTCAAGAAGACAACATTAGTGGGTCTAAAGTATCATTATCGTTATCATTTCTGAAGAAATGCCCACATTTTCCATGATTATTCGCTAGCACAAGGAAAATATATTCCTGGAATATTGAAAGAGGAATATTTCTTTACAAAAAAAGATTTTCAATTTTTTAATTATTGATCGTCACTGACGCGGAAAAAAACTTTTTTCAAAGAATTTCCACACGAGCGCAAACTTATAAAAGAATACATAAAAAATTTCCTCCTGGATCATAAAATGCATACTACTACCTCGTAATTTGAAAAAAAACGACTCATCTTATATACTCTGTAAACATTTTAGTGTTTTTTGATATAGTAAAAGAAGCCCTTGCTCGCAGCACACAAGACACAAATTATTGTTTCTAACTTGTGTAGAACCACATTGTTCTAGACCAGGTAAATACAATTTATTGCTTGGGTGCATACCTTTTTTGGTCACAGCCAATAGAATGCTTTTTTAAATAGAACTTACCGCCCTATCTCCCAAGTTCCTGACTCTGCAATGGAGATACGCAGTCTGTCCAACCGTGGTGGTAACTTCTCGTTTCGTTGAATTTTCAAAATACGGCTTTGAAAACGGCTGATCCCAATAGCCACCAGAGAGATATTTTCTACCGGAGAAGCTCCCTGAAAGTAATAAAACAAATGGAAGTAGTTAGTTTAAAAGGATGAATTTATAAACTTCGCGGTCCTAAAAGAAACCATATCTTGTATTTTGCAATCCAATTTATACACCCCAACGGCTGTATTATCTCGCAAAACTGCGTTGCGTTGCACACATAATCGGGGTTCATACCATATTAAAGAAATGCCTTTTCCCGGGGATCTTCCCTCATACAATGAAAAATACATGTATGCTTCATGCACTAATTGCACTACCAGCTTATATACTACTGCATTCTTGAAATTTGTCAGAAAGTTTATTATGCCATTACATGCAAGCATTTATCACAGAGTCACCACCACTCAGCGAAAACGAAACAATTGAACAAAGCGTGTAGCATTAAAATGGATACAAAATTAGAGTGCATTTTAGGTGGGGAGCTAGCTGCAAATTACAAACCGTAATTTCTGTCAGTTGTTTACGGCGAAAGGGGAGAAAGTAAAGAAAGCGACAGGAAAGTTATATTAAGCGAAAAGAAATCAAACGTAAACCTCGTAAGGTATAGATAATAGGTAACAACATGAAATGTATGTGCATACATTGCTGAAAATAGCGTACCCGAACGAACCCCACAAACCAATTGAACGGCGGCACTCGTATATTTTCTATGCGTTATGTTAATAGAACAAAGTAGAGTTTACTTTCATTGCAGTGGTACACAAATTTTCTAAAAATGTACTATCGATTTGTCGTAAATGGAGCAAGATGACGCGACGCAATGTACACACACACACACATGTAGTTTGTGTCTACAAAATTCCATCCAGCGATTATGCACTTGCCAAAAGTAAGGCGCTAGGAGAAACTTGAGGGAATAGACTACAAACAAACCCTGTAGGAACTTTGTAAAGGGAACCTTCGAAACTGATCCGCTAGGGAATCTCTGTGACGCGCTTTATTCTATTTTTTATTCAAGAAGTGTACCGTTTCAAAAATAACTTGATTCATACGTTTTTTTTCTATAAAATAGTTTTAGTGTGGAAGCTATTATCAATATATCTGTATATCCGTACCATTATCTTCCAGTTTTCGAGGGCTTTCAATACTATCAAGTTATACGGCATACGTAAAACATATCTAAATTCCTACAGTGGCCTTCAAAAGAGCAGATATCCAATTGTTTGGTGCGGTTCAATTACTGTGGACGCAGAAAGTGCATCAGCTCAAATGTTTCATGAAAAGGGTTGCTTACTGTGAGGTCATATCATTCATGTAGATTTATGTGATTATATAAAGGAAGTAGTAAAAGGTTTCAGATTAACTATGTAACTAAACTAAACATTAATCCGTAGAATGTCGAGCTAATGTACTGTATTTACGACTGCAATTGTGCACATTATCAGTATATAAATAACATGTACGTATGAATGTAACTCGGGATATATTACACTCCTGTGTACACTGACATACATATTATGTATACATACATCTGTTTGTGTGTTGGGGGCCAAGGCAGAGTTACATAATTCATTGCCTTTCTTCCGTTTTGGAAAATTTTGTCCTTCATAAATTTTTCCGCTTTCATTGAGACAGTCGAGTTCATATATCATAGTCTGTGTTCCTTCACTCTGCCAAAGACGTAAGTAGTTTTTTGTACTAAACACACTCGTATACAGACACACACCCAAACACACACTTACTATGTTGGCTTCTCTCTCTCTGTATAGGATGGTGTCCTCGTGGCGGTATTAATACGTGGGCTTAACCAGAATTATACGCTTTACACACATAGTTACTTTTGTACAAAAAGCTCTATTAAGCAATTGTAGTTTATAGCGGTGCTTAATGAGCTTGCCTTTATATAACAATCAAAAGAAGCGTTTATCTGATGTTCCTTCATGTGGGAAATTTATCCATGAAACGTACACTTTCTTATAGATGTTCGCTCTGTACTACATGTGTGGGTATGTACAACATGTCTACTAAATACACGACGACTGAACTTTTTTTTACTCGGTGTAACATGTCCAAATATACTGTTTTAGGTCTTTCGGGTCGAGACATCTAAATCTTTTCGGGGAACTGTAATATGCTGCCATTTATTAGAAATCTTCCGTTGATATGGCTAGTATCGTGTGTGTGTGTGCTTGGGCAGCACTTTTATACATATTTGTGGTTTCTTCACCTAATCCGAAAACTTTTCATCTTGTAAATGACTTTTATTGCCTTCTGACCCCAATCTTTGCTACGGGGAAGCTGACCATTGTAGCGACATCATTACCTTCAAGGCAGTAAAAATGTCAATATTTGTTTGTTATTGCGAAACCACCACTTTACATTAGATACCATCCGGAGAGTTGCAGACAAAACAAGAGAGACAATTTCTTGTAATTTTTGGCGGATACACACACACACAACAACAGAAAACTTATACGACTTTAGCAGAGAGAGAGATTTAGCAGGCAGGCACGTATAAGCATCTACACTCTTTTTGGCGAAGGAACAAGTTCAATAAAATTTCCCAAATATATTTCTATTCTTTATTAACTTTGAGAGTGTAACTGACCAGCGGAAACTTGAGCTTGGGCCATTAAAAGGCTGAAGATAAATGGAACAGATCGAAAAGTACTTGCTTAATCCGAAAATATCCAACATAGCCTGACTCCCCGTTTCCGGTTGGGATAACATCAAATAAGCACTAAACTCTCCTGATATTACTGGAGAAAGCAAAAATTTTCTTATCTTGGCCCAATAAATGAATATTTGAAATTTTTAATATTTTTTTTCCGTATATCCTTATTTAAGATGCTATCAGCATCAGCACGAAGCAAGATAGACCCATAAAAATCCGCAGGTGAGTTAATTTATAGTGTCAAAAGCAACGGAACTTTTGCTTAGGTGGAACCCATTTATTTTACTTTCTTGTTTTATTAACGTACAGTAATGCGGAATGTTCCAGCGGTTATTAGAATAAATGTGTCGTTAGGCCTTATGTGAACTCTATTTTAAACTGCTTCGTTGTTACATGTACCATACATTGCAAGCAAAAAAGTAGAAACTGCTTCGATTTCAACAATTTAAGTAGTCATCAATTCTGTCAGAAGTAAGCCTTTTAGTTATCATGTTTCCTGAAAAAGCAAAAAATATATATTGGATCTCTCTCTCTATTGATGATGGCACACAAGCGCGTTAAAATGAAAAATGATACACTAATATTGCTCCTGTTAAACCAATGAAGTTTCTTTTAAGTATAATAACCTTTTGAAACAACGCCATTTTCACTTATCTCGCCTTGAGTTTCTTTTTCTTTTTTTTGGGAACGCCAACTCCCAAAGAGATAAGGAAATGACGTCTTTTCCTTGTTTTTTCTTTTATTCTGACAGCCACGCAGGATCGTCCACAGAAGAACGATTCCATAACGCACAATCTGAAAGAATCTCTGGCGAAGA
The DNA here is from genome assembly GCA_027744055.1 of Callyntrura sp. NNG-2020. NCBI lineage: Eukaryota > Metazoa > Arthropoda > Collembola > Entomobryomorpha > Paronellidae > Callyntrura > Callyntrura sp. NNG-2020. Next base: position 54,493 of record JAHZNE010002677.1, on the reverse strand, counting down.
AAAAAAAACAAAAAAGGAATAACAACTATCTGTATTCACTTGGGCAGTAGGCGTGTTTCAAACGTTTCCTTTTTTCCCCGTATATATTATGAAAAGTGTCATGTTCTTCTGTAGCACTTCTATCGCTAGCGCCACCACACACACAAAAGAAACATATTTTACTACCAGCTTGATTATCTGTATAAATGCTTCTTTTCAGGAAAGATCTGCTGAATCTTGACACTGTAGTAGTGGTAGTAGGAAAAATAAAAATGGTGCATTTTTACAACAGCCATCATCAAAGCATCATGCCATCGTGAGCAGTATAAAATAGGTACATTATTAAGTACACAGCACTACCCAGCTGTAATATATTCGAATCTTCAGACAAGTAGTGAACCGAAAAACGGTCCCATAAAGGGAATCCGAATTCCCAACACTTGAGGAGAAGAAAAGACAAAAAAGAAAGCCGTACATTTCATTCCGTAGGGGGCTAGTAGACACATAATATATACCTCTGTTTGCTACTCACACAGACACACTCGGTGAAAGCAAACAGAAACATCAACGAACCACACACACACACACATAACACATACAGACTTACGGAATAAACCAACTGACTTTGCTGAAAGCAAAGAATCTGTCTAAACTTTTTTGCAGATTTCCAACACAAAGAAATAACATAGTTTGATTTCTGCAAAAAAGTGAAAGTATCTCTTTTGGATTGTTCACATAACCAAGGAAACTCATCGTGAGAGAAGTCATTGCCACTTGAGCGCTATCGCTTTATTTCCCTCCTCTGCTGCCATTACTATCCCCAGTGTTGGCGGCGGCGGCACGACGTGCTTGTGTATGTATCCTTGTAGGTAGTATTACGGACCCACACTAACTAACACGCAGTTTTATTGTGTTACAAGGCGATAGTGTTGCAGCAAGGGAGAGACGGGTAAATAGACGAGACGTTTTAAGAGTGGGGAAGGGTATATCTCTGTTATAAACACGTATGGCAGTGTTCTCCCTGAACACAGGCAAATAATGCGCTTTTTTTCCTTCCCAGAGATAACAGAGGAACAGTTATGAAGATTTAAAAGTTGGCAGAAGTAAGCCACGGCCCATTTTTAATGAATTTTACTTGCTCATTTCATTTCTTAAAGTGAAAGAGCGGAAAGGGGAGGAGATTGTTGGGGTATTCCGCCTAAAAATATGAGTCTTGTAGCAAAAAATGGGGGTTTTGTCGATAATAGGGGGTATTGTACTGCTGCTGCTGCTACTGCTGAGGTTTTACAAGTTTTACTATTTTTGAGACTTTTCTGGCTCTCTCCTGCAAGTTGGGAAAAGGAAGGTGATGGACTGTAGGCGGTGCCCCGTTTTTTTCTTGTGTAAGAATCTACTTTTATAAGGATCCCAGAGTCACTTTATATTTTACCCGCTATTTGTTAAATTAAGATCTAGCAAGCACCGGAGTTGTCTTCGTTTGACGTGAATGATGTGAAATAAATACGATAAATAAAACGTCGCTAAAAAAATTAACGCCCACGCCCCAACAAGATTTGATTAAGTTAATAGAGACAGTAACAGCGCATCTGCGCCTGACCCTTTTGTTTTATCTGGAAGACGTCGCATGTAAGATTATTTTTGTTTTGCATGTCGCCGTCCCTCCTCTTTTAAAAACACGTATCTTATGACCATTCCGGTGCACGTGGAACGGAGAAATAAATAGGAGAATTAAAACTTGAAAATGGGCTGGGGGAAATAGAGCATCGCAGTAATAAAATTACTTGTTTTTGACACAACTAAATAAGCTTATTTGCAAACAAAAAAACGTATGATCCCCCCAGAATAAACGCATTTATTAAATTGTTCCCCCGTATTGTACATATATATTACAGGACCATTCGGTGTCATCCTAGCCATCCCTGCCCCAAACTGGGTTTCCCCTTCCAAAAGAATTCAAGGATTTCAGTTAATTGCTTGGACGAAAATAAATATGTTGATTCTACTTCAACATATCCACATTTCTTCTCCTATCAGCCTTCCCTCCGAGAAACGCCTCGTGTGTGTATGCCTAGAGATGTGCTTTTTTTGGCACTGGAGCAGCAACACAGAGAAGGGAATGCATATCTGTCGTTGTAGTGGTAAATTCCTAAATCCACCAGCGAAAGCGATGTTTGTTATGTCTTCCCATTCAAGTTGTTTATAGTGATGAGAGTTGTTTCACTAAAAGTTTACGACAGAAAGATTTGTTTTTTATCTCTTTCCCGTTCTGGGGGTTTTAAATGGAAAAGGGTTTCACACTTTTACAAAAATAGAGATTGTACGTACAAATGTCGAGACATATGGGGCATATTTCTCAACAGAAACAAAATATTATGCAAAACATTTCGCAGCTTATTTATTACTCTGGTCGTTTTCTGGCCCTTTTTTTTGTAATGTATCTTGCAACGGGAAATAAGATACGCACATTTTTATGGGACAGAGAAAATAAACCGCTATCGTATCTCTCTCGGAGGTCCACGAATCAGGGAAATTTACTTAAACCTTTAATTTTTAAAGGAAGAAACTGAAGAGAGTTTGTGTCGGGGATTGTTCGATAGGCATATAAGGCGGTGTATATAGACGTGTTTGTTTACGGGGAGTAGTCGGAGTAGTGCATATGTTACCAGCGATGGGCTCAAAATATGATGCATCGTAAATCTAGTTGTGGTTTCTTGCGAATCCAATCCGCATAATAAATTTTCTTTTTATTTCTTCTGTCATAGTGGAAAATTAGATGAGAAACGTGCATATTCATAAATATGTATGCTTGCGCAACCTATCCATTTTCGTGAGCAGATAACACAATATATTACAGTTTGTCGGGAGGAAAGCAGGGAAAAATCAAATTTGAAGGCTGAATAAGTAAAGCTATTTTTTATGCACATATACAAGCTATTATTATTATTAGGAGGAGGACCAATGGATGCAATATTTCTGGAGAAAGGGATAGTTGGAGAAAGTGGTCTGTGCAAACCAAAACTAGTGAAACACGACACTATATAAGCCGGTAATGAAACTGCAGATTGTTTATGACAGACTGAGTGGTTGTCACAAAAATTATGGAGAAATTTATGTAGAGCGGAATTGCTCACGCAAAAAGCTTTCTTTGCTTAAGGAGCTCCCTAGTTTTCTTGAGAAGGATCAAGAAATAAGGTACGGCTTTACTATGACAGTTTGCAAGGTCAAAGAACACTATTTATGAGGCTCATTCCATACATAAGAAACAAAGCATAACTCTTCCTTCTGGGAGGAACATTTTCGTAAGGGAAATGTTTTAAAAAAGCACTCCCGCAGAAAAGGAAAACTTGGGATGTTTAAAACAGTTATAAATAAGCCAACAAATATCCTGAGAGAGAAAGGTTTCAGCGTTTTTCTCAACTAGGTCATATTTAAATTTTAAATAGCCTATATAACATTATTTATTTGCATACACACACACACACACAAAACTTGGGCTAATATCATGACTAATCCGTTTCCGCTGTTTCCTATTACATGCTACGACAGAATATGAAATATGCGCTTAGCATTAATAAGAATTGATTGTATGTCTGAATGAATACCTAAGTTAATATGAATTTCATAATGAATGACAAGCATATTGGAACTTTCATATCTCTCCGGATTTTACATTTCGGGAAAGGGGAACACGAAATGCAAAAACCAGTAAGTCACACACTACTTTGATCTCATTTTTGCTTCTGAGGACAACGCCAAAGCAGTTGTACACACACGTTTCTCAATTTTGTATTAAGCACATGGCGGGATTTTGGATGTTTTGTGCACAGGGGGTATTTTTAGCGGGTGATAACGGGAAAATGATTTTAAAAATGGGAGAAATTAAAGAAACAAAACTATGTGAAACATGCAGGGTACACAAGGAAGAATTTAGATCCATAGGTATTTTGCGATTCAGTTGGGTCTTGGTGACGGTTTCCCCGGCGTTTCATCAGCAAACGAAGGAAAAGGTAAAGTAGAGAAAAATGAAGCCATGTTATGTCAATGTCATGTTTTCCTATGAACAAGATTGACTTAACGAGACTGCTACAAGACTGATGTCTGTACATGGGGCAAGACGATGAAGTAAAATGTAAATACATCCTCTGTCTGACGCACGTCTGTCCTCTCCCTCTGCCCTTTCATTTTTCTGTAATGAAACCAGCGGGAGTGTACATACCAATTTAGCTATTTGTATAAAAGGTCTTCGGGAAACATTCTACCTACCAACGTTAATTAAAACAAATAATTCATCATAGTCACATTTTTTGGAGCATGCCTTTAAGCTTACTGTCTATTTCCCGATATTGTTGGTGGGGCGAGCATGCTATCGCCTTTCGCATTGTTGTTTTACCGGGGATATCTACCTGTGCTAGTACAGTAAACAGTCCCAAATTAACACGGCGGCGACTGGGTGACTGACTATCTTTAGAATGGCAGCATTGTACTTTGATATAAAAATATCGATATTAGGCTTGACTCGGTTTCACTATTTATTTTTTAATTACTGTAACACAGTTATGCGTTCTCGTTCTCCCCCTCACTCTCTCTGTCTCTCTATACTATGTGGTAACGGCGTTGTGGCTTTTGATTAATTAATGTAGTGCAGGGAAGTTACACGCGTATATAGAGGCCTTTTTCGCTTTCGCCCGTGTAGTAATTTTCAGTCTGTGTGGTTCAGTAGCCCTGTGAAGATGGGAATCATCGCTGACATCCAGTAAATTTTATACTTTCTACTTCGTCCATCATCTACCGACTAGCTGGAGGCGAGAAAACTTTAACCAAACCAAATTGTTTTCGGCCTACTTTTTCCTACTTTGGTGTGTGTGTGTGTGTGTGCTTTTCCTAGGATGAGGCACGTACTCACCCCAGCAACATGAACATTTTCCGCGTTGTAGTTTCACTGGCCTGTCAGCACACATTTGTCATCTAGATGATACTTTATTCCTGTATTAATATTATTTATGTCGATGTATTACTGCCGAGTCACGCAATTTCAAGACAACTTTAAGAAATCGACAAGTCTTGTTTCGTATTCCCTCCAGTTTTGATACCGGGAAAATACGAGGAAAACTTTTTTCCTCCACGTATTTTATTTAGTAAAGAGCCTGTGTAGTGGAGCATGGAGGAGAGGTACACAAAGTGATAACAATACATTTACACCGGAAGTTTCCCCGAAAAATAGAGACGAGAGCTGCTATAAAGAATTCATTCGTAGGTGTAAAAAACATAACGCACGGCACTGTTGAGCAATACCGGGTTTTTGCTATGGGCCACCGCTTCGATTACGGGTACAGTGCCACATCAGCACAAACTGGTACTGTTAAAGAAAAGAGATTTTGATAGAAAAAGAGAAAAGAGAGTGAGAGAGAAAAAAAGAAATGATCTGTGGCTCCGTGCAAAACTCATAACTTTTTATTAAATGGTGGGACTCGCAAAAAGCAACCCGCGTACGCTGGAGCCCGTCTCCTTGTTCTAAACGAAGATAACTCAACAGGAGCATTACTTCATAGACATGATGCCGATGATGATGATGGGATGACGGTAAAATGGTGGATGGTGGTGGGGGTACAAGATAATATATAAGGGAAAATTGGATGAACGAATCATGATTTCACACATTGTCAAGATTGAAGAGAGAATGGTCTAATTGTAACGAAGAAAAGAAGTCGTTCACACGTCACACCATGTCCCATTTCATACACCGCTTCCCTGCTCGTCCCCTCTGTCATTCAACCGTTCACACATAATAATATTATATGAGAGGTCATTTTAGGGGTTACCACCACTGGAGACAAAAAGTCACCGAAAATCTTTTTCTCTCGGATGGGTTGGCAGGTTCAGCTACATAATAGTATATGGGAGCATAACTGTTTGACATTTTTGTAAAAGTTGGTTTCCCTTATTATCCGTACGTTCCTCCCGTTTATAGTACAGAGCTCATATCCATATTATCCTCCACAAGTAAAAAACGGTTCGTGTTAAGTATGAATCAGCCAACAGGCTACTTCTATACGGGTGGCAATGTTAGCCTTTTTTTATTCCCGCTATAAGGAAACTACTCCCAACTCAATATTGAATCTACGCCCTCTTCTCGGCTGGCAGATGATGTCATCATGTCCACCGGCTATAATTTGTGTCTTGGAGAAAGTGCTAACTCGACTGGAATTTTATGGAAGAGTTTTTTTGTGTGAACAGATACGAGAAAAATTGCCCCGAGACACTTTGCAACTGAAAAAAGAGAAAAAAAGTCTCCATCCAGCTGTTCTTCCGTTTATCATATATAAAATTTTCCATCCGCATCTCCTTCGCATATAATATCATTTGAAGGAAGGAACCGTCTAGCGTGAATACAAGGGGAAAAAGTTGAAAGGGAACAGAACGACATCTCCGTTCGCCCATCCACTTTTATGCTCCTGCTTACTTCTATAAACGTCCTTCCTTTCATCCTACTATACCCCTGCCTCTATATAAAAAAGAAAGCAAAGCAATTTCAGGAATCGCCCTAATATATATATCTATCGGTTGGTTATTTTATTCGTTTATTGCGCATACATCATGTTATTATATTAGCTGTTCCCAAGCCTGTGGTGTTGCTGACGTTAATAATATTGTATATTTTTACTACTACAATCATTTCATCACACTTTTTTTGTCTTGTGAGAAGAAAGAGAAAAAAAGAATGATGTCGAATGGAGCGCGGAGATTTTTAAAAGTTTCGGTTTTACTTAAATTGAAGGCTAAGCGACTTCCTACAAACGGCAACCGTCCATAAAAAATATCCTTCCATATCTGTTTGCATAAACACATTTTTTTTCATATCGACAAACACTCTCTGTCAATAAGGAAATTTGACCCTGACGCTTATTTTTATATCTTATCCTTCCTGTGCAAGCCACTTCTGGGAGGTTTTCAGGGTGTAACCTTATTTTTCCCCAAAATAAGACAATTTTTTATTCATGTACTGGCGAAAACATGTTTACGGCAATACAGCTGTTTTTCCATTGCTTCCAATTGGGATACTTTATTTGAATAATGGCGAGCACAATATAACAATCTACATTTATATACCTTCATTATGCAACCAGATTCCCTGTCTAAAAAAAGGTAGGTAGGTCGGTAGTAGTAGATAGGTACTTCCTTAAGGATACCCCCACTGAAACAGTGTTTTTTTTACCTCTACATTAAAACGCAATTTCACTATACATATAAAAGTACAGACGTGCTTGTTTTCATAATAAAGTAAATTTTATTACAATAATACGATCTGTGTCTACATTTCAGACTAAACGGATCAGATTACACGCTTCCCTGAATTCAGTTTTATACCCAGAGATGATGATGGTAATCTCTTTTGGCACAAGACTCTCAATTTATATCTTTTGATTCTACCGTCCTCCTTTCGGCAATGGAACACATCATGTTGTGTGCCTCGAGTTGCTTCTCGAAATTATGACACATTATGTTCGCTCAACGTCGTAAATATCACCTTTAAACAAGCAGAGAAAGAGTTGGATTATTTTTTATTTTCCGTACATGCAGAGAAATTATGGAGTGTATTAGGTTAGGTAGTATGTATAGGCGTCCATATAACCTTCCTAATAACACTCGCCTCACCTTCTTCCTCGTGTTTTATGCATGTGCTCTATTTTGCACCACGCCACCACGTCTTTTTAGCCAACTTTTTTTTATTTATCGTTACAAAAAGGAACTTTATATTTTTCATGACATCCTTTCATCTGTGACGGTGGAGGATGTGATGTTTGATCTGTTTGGATCGGTATTATCCGCCCACTTTTACCATTGAATTAAAGATTAACGAGTAAGCTGTTCAACAAAGAGGATTAGCATGTGCTAGACGCGGGCATATAATATTTATCTCTATGAACAATGCACTTGATCATATTAGACAAATTAATAATTGCTTTTGTAATATGGGGGACTTCAGGAAGAGAGCTGAAGTTCATTATGGAAAATGAGTGCACATTAACATGCCAGATGCGCTAAACTAGAGGATGAGCACTGTGCAAAAAAAGTTAATTAGATTGAACGTACTTTAATCATTAATTTTACGTATTTACTCAAGCTGAATCTGCTTGCCAATAGGTAATAGGAGACCTGCTCATTATACGTTTCTAATTTATTTACCCAATAATTTATGAAATACACAATTAGCTTATAATTTCAAAGGATATTTGTCGTAGATATCTATATGCGTTCTAATCACTTTTTTACTGCGTAGTTAAATTCAATATGAGTGTTGCAATTTTAAATATTTATTTGATACCTTTCGAGGGAATGCTGTAGCATATTACTCAATTACCTCGCTTTTCCTCACACCTGAAATTATTTCATTTTTCTGTGCATGTCTCTATATCTTTACTTTCGGTATGCATTGCATGCAACTCAATTTTACCAAGTAACTTTGCATCTTTGGAAGGAAACACTGCGTCCCTTTGGGAAGATATCAACATTTAAATTTACGACAATCCTTTTGAATTTAACTACGTACATTCTTGTTTTGTACAATGCAGCATAATACATTACACATAATAAGTAGCAAATCATTATACCTATATTATATTTAGCAGTGCGCTTCTCGTTTAGATGCACAGCATTCATACGTGTTGCATTGCAGTCAGCTTTCCTGGCAGAATAGTGTATTTATGTTTATGTACTATTTGACAGTGATATATTTAGAAGCCCCATGTAGACCATCATTACGATAATACACGTCATAATCATATTTTAAGGTTTTTTCTCTTCCCTCCAAAAATAGCCACATACGCTTTCTCTCTGTATATCTCTCTCGTCCTCGTGCACTCAATGGTTATTTTTCTCTCTTCCACTCGTTATACAGCCCCCAACACAAAGTGCAGCCAAGGGAGAGAAGAGCTATCAACAAAGGGAAATTGAGAAACATGGTCGACTTCATCGTGGTCCTAAGTGCATGTAATTCATAAAGTATTATGCACTGGGGGGAATAAAAAGTGCATTTTCCTTCACTTGATATTTCTTTCAAGAGAGATGCTATATAACTGTATATCTGTGAGTGCTCTTTACAAATGTACGTGTGGTTTAGGTTTAAAGATACAAGAAGACCTCTACAACCAAGGCAGTTACCCCGTAAAACCCATCTTTATCATCGCCACCGCCGTCATCATCATCATCATCATCATCGTGAAAACCATGAAAGAAGAAAAGCTCGAAAAAAATAATAAGTTTAGAAGTTCTTGCATTACCTCGATGCATATGCTAAACCTTTTTTATTACAAACTTGTATCATGCTTAATGTTGTACGTCCGTAGAGCCCATGTAATATACTATTTTCCACTACAATATGGTTTTCCGAGATTTCCGGCAGTGGAAAAAAATCTACAGACCTTCTCACTCCTCATTTTCATGCCTACACACTTTGGTTACGCTAAACCATTCGTAAAAGTTGGTTGTACCCAAGCAGGATTCTGGCGAGAGAGAGAAAAAAACTTTTTAAAACTTGTTCCACTGCTTTTGCCAGCATATTCATGAGTTTCAATCATAATGGTATTGTGTTTTGGGGGGTGGTGGTGATGTTACCATCATTATCATCATCGCCATCCGGAAATATGTACTACTCCTTGTACCATGCATGCCGCATATTTTAGTAGCAAATTCTCTCCAATATATACCCAGACCCTGTTGGAAAGCCGAAACTCAACAATAATATTATACAACGACAAAAACAGCGTGGAGTGGTTACAAGACACACATTATACATAAATAAAAGTTATGGAGATACATTTCCCGTCCTGTTTTATGGCTCTCCGCAGTTCGCCGAGAACTACATAGCAGAAAAGTAGAGTATTTCAAAGTGATAAAATGTAACTTACGCATCAAGAGACAGAAAAGATTCAGTAGAGCTTACACTTTTTTCTTCTCTCTCTCTCTCTCTCTCTCTCTCTCTCTCTCTCTAGCCGTCCCTCACTGGCAGACTACGTTTTGTGTAGTAGTAGCCTAAGCCTAAATGACACGTACGTTCTCATACACTATTACTCTCTGCCTTGCTGCTAGTTGCATCGCGTGGTCGCTGAGCTGTATTGAATTTAAGTGAGTATAGTAGTACTGACTACACGCGAAATACGAGTTGTCTGTGAGTGACTAAACCAACTTGACTCCGCGCCTCATTCAAGGATGAATATGCGTTCTCCGTTGCGTGAGTCCCTTAAGGGCAGCTGGAGTAACAGGAAGTTATTTTTGAATTTTGAAGGGTAACTGGGAATGGAATACGTGGAACATTACGGGAAAAACGTAGTACAAAGGTTGTTGGTTCCATCATCTTATTTTTATACATCACTTGATTTCCTACCACAGCTCAGGGTTACGATTCTGATTTGACAGAAGCGATGATGATGATGATGATGATGGTAGTAGTGCTTGAAGATGATGATGAGGAAGGACTATGTACTTACCATTTCTGGGTTGTAATGGGAATGAGAGTGTGGATGTATATATATGCAGACAACTTGCGTGAACTAAATCAGGCATGCCTTCTTGAAAATATTATGGGCACTGCTGCAAGAAAATGTGATGATGGGAGGAATCCATTTTTGTCTCCACGACCAAGACTAATATGGTGGGGTATAGAAAGACAAAAATTCTATTGGTTATTAATAACGAGGTATTGCTGCCTGAAAAAAATGACATATTTTTTTTCCAGCTGGTAGTGCCTAAGAATGTATCGTATATGACTACCAATAGAAAGTGTAGAAAAACTCGTTTCGACTTTCATCATTTTTTTATTTCACCTGTAAAAATCGCTTTAAGGTACGTGGTGCGTTGTACAAGGATCCTTGGTACAGACGCTACTACCGTTATGAATTTCACATTACCTTAGAGAAAAGGACATCAGCCCGAAAATGCATGTAGTACAAACGTTTCTCTAAATTACTTACTCAATCTTCAAGGAGTGTAAGCAATGTAAAACGAAGTATGACATTACAGCGGTTACAGTTTCGAACGACAGTAAAGCTTATTACATTTTCGACGGGGGTGGGCTGTTGTAGCATGAAGGGAAAAGAAGGAGAGATTTGCTGGGAGAGAATAGGTGACTTGATTCTGTCGTAAGTGGATAAAGTGCACTTTCTTCTGCAGTTACTTTATCTGTAAATTGAAGTTCTTCCAGTGTGAACATATATTTATATGAGGAACATGCACATATTCATAAAATAAATTCATGCATGGTTTCCTTCATCGAGGTAAAAAAAATATATGTACATTTTTTGGAAACCGTTTTCTCTCGTAGGTAAGTACTATTGAAACTATTATAAATATATATGATTTCCCACTAAAAATGCTCTCTACTTTCTCTGCTAAACTTTTATTCTTGAAGGAAATGACGCATTTGCCACTTGAATGATCAAAAGTTGTGGAAGCTGATGATGACGATGATGGCAATGAATAAAAAAATATTAAATGTCGCGAGAGTAGAAAAAATAATCAGTTCATTCCCGGATTTTCTGCGCCTGTAAACTTTAATTCTCATTTATCTCTGATTTTATTATTTTTACCGGGGAAAGCATTTCCAGCTTATTATTCATTCTCAAATGAATGATAGGGACAGAAAAGCGACATATCCTGTCTGCTGATACGCCTGAAGAAAGCCCCTGTTTAATTTCCCAGTAGGAGTAGTAAACATCAAAAGGTACTTTCTGTCAACGGAATTATATGAAATCCAAAGTTCATAACAAGAGAAGATAATGGAAAGGAAAAAAGGGACCAGGCATTTTCACCAGAAATTAAGATGATTTGTCAGGCTAGAGGCGTAGTGTCTTATCTCTCCATCTAAAATTCAGGAAAAGTTTTCCTCTCTGAGTGGGACCCGTTAAAACTGAACAAGTCGACAGACGTTTTGCGAGTATTAATTATCTAAATAGGTATTCTAATACGTCGGTACTACAAAAACTTTTTTTCTTATATTATATCCTCTCCAAACAAGAGAAAGTTCTTATATCTTTTCCCCCACTATTCCACCAGGTCTCCACTCTTTGTTTCGTCCTCCCCCTGAAAACTTTGGTTAAGAATAATGTAAATGTATGTATGAACAGAGGAAACCACCTCGTTACTCTGCTCGTTACACTGTCACCGTTCTCCCTACCTCCAAACGGATGCTGATAATTTCTACGTGTATCCCCGGAATGGTATGCAGTATAAAAGCTCTCTTGGTTTATTTCACCTTGTCTTCAAACTGTTATCACTCCATCACACGCATAAAGGACCATAAAGAACTAATGAGAGGATTGGGAAAGGGATTACAATGGAAAACATGAGTTATGCCTTGGAAAAAGAACATTGTCAACTTTTATAATACTATCTCGTATCTATACACACCCTGCTATCAGCAGTAATCAGAGGATCATTTTATGGTGTATAATATGCGTACATACCGCCTCTAAAATTCCTGGTACAATCGACAAGGCTTATAAAAGTTCTCGTTTCCCTCTTTACCTCAGTAGACATTGTTTAGACGGGGAAATTCAATGTCAAGGTAAAGCTCCTCGTGATGAGGATGACGACGACGATGATGATGATAATAATAATAATAGTAGTAACGCTGATTATCTTTTTCTGCCAAAAAACTTACTATCCCCATTCCCTATTACAACTCGGGTAGTCATTGATGATAAACACAGCATTATGTAAGGGAAGCACGTAGAAATACATTATGACTCAAGGACTACTTGGCTTCTCTGAAGGAAACCAGACATACTGAGATGATGTTGTCACAACGAGCTTTTCCTCCTTCTCTATTTCCTTGTTACAGAAAGGGGTAGATAAACAGACACTCACCCGCACAGTGTTATGGTGCAAGTTCTCAATAAATGTTGATGACTATCGCTCTTCAGTAAAATTAACGTCAGTCCATTTATTCATCATCCTTTTCAAACCTTTTCGTCGTTAGACTCTATCACCCCGCGCGCTCCTCTCCCTTCCCCCTTCAATCTCGTTCTGTGAAACGATAAAATTGCAAAAGGGAGAAAGTGGGAGCCGGAATGAAGCAACATTTTTGACGACCAGCCAATAGTGGGATGTACGTTGATACAGCGAGAGAGAGAGAGAGAGAAAGCGGGAGTAAAAGTTGGGCAGGGAATTTCTTGAGTTAAGTGTGGATTTGCTACCACTGTACATAAACATTATGCTACCCACACGGCTGCAAATAAGGACAGTACATTACCCTCCCTCCTCGCCTTTCGCCTGACTTTGGGAAAAATCACTTGTAGTGGCCATTTGGACAACGAAGATAGCTCACTATTAGGCCAAGTAGGACGGTGTAAAGTTACTCGCTCACGGGAATAAAATGACAGTTGTTCATACATTTCACCGGGCATAAAAAATTGAATATAGGTATACCGGAGTATAAAAAACGAGCAAAGTTGTACAGTGTATGCCTCGAAACCTGACTCAAAATACGGGTAACACGTTGAATGTGTAAAAAGTATGTATATTTATTTAAATTTGTATGCATAAGAACATGAGATCTTGTTAGATGGGAATTTTTGTAGAAGTCTGTGTACAACCAGTGTCTTTCGGGAAGATACTCGACTCGGTACGTCTACCCTCTCATGCAATAAAATTTGATCTCTGGAAGAAAACTGCAAAGTCTACACCCGAAAAAAGATATCTCCCTGCAACTGGATGTGTGTAACCTAAAAAAAGGCTTTGCTCTATACACATTTCATCGTTTCGTTTTTTTAGAGTCGACGAAGGAACCGTTTTTACCCATAAAACACAGTGTGTTGATACTTTTCTGTTTCATTCCTTCACCGACACCGCCGAGCACGCTCATCCTGTCTAGAATGATTACTGGGTACATATTCTTCCTATTTTTTCAAAAATGGTTTTACTTTCTTCCACGCTGACATTTGACTAAAGTGGTAAAGTGCCATGAAAAGGAAAGCGTATACACACTACAGTTATCAAAGTACATGGGTACCTACGTACTTTACCCGTCGACCCAGAAATTTTTTGAGCACTTCCAGCAGCACCGTCGTCTTACAGCAGCGTTTACATTGTTGAAACGTAATACTACAACAAGTCATGCATGTATACTTTTGCCACTACATAAAAAAACTGACTAAAACTTTGTGTACAAAGGTTCGAAACAACTTGCACATTACAGCCATTTTTTTTATTCTGGGGCGCATCCATAGACTCGTGAGAGACCCAGAAAGAGAACGAACGACAAGAGCAAGTAACCATTTTATGGGATAGAAGGTACATAAGGTACGACAAGGTCCTCTGACACGGTAGATATGAAATCGAATATAGATGCTGTTTACCATTTTATGTGTACAAAGGCTTGAAACAAAAAGCTATTGCGAAAAGGAGGAGATAAATTGAAGGCTGTATTGTAGCCATTTATTTCTGTAGATCATGAAAACGATGAGGATGACGCTGATGATGATGATTACGATGATGCTTTTAGTTTACAAATATAATTTAATGGAACAATTCGCGAAAAGAAAGGCGGCTTTTTCATTTGCACACTTTGTTCCTCAGACAGACAACAAAGAGGCTTCGGGAACTCCACGCGTGCACAAACAGGCCTATAGGCAGCCATACACATAAAATAAAAGACGATGAGAGGCATCCTACAAAAGGGAGACAACTTCATCCCTTTTGTCTCGAAAAGACAAAGGGAACCTTCATTGTGAAATAAATGGGTTTAAATTGGAAGAAGCATAGTGGGAGGCGAACTAGTCGGAAAGAAACAAGGTCGCATTTTCTATTTTGATAATGCAACTTGCTGCCCTTTACTTTCTTCTTGTTGTCAGTCCTTGTATCTTCTTCTTCACAGTTCAAGCACGGGTGAGCAACGCCGAAAAGTTTTCTCGCGTAGGTAGATGTCGCTTGTTATCCCTCCCTCTCTGCATAGTTGTATTCCTGGAAGCCGATAACAACTTTCTACGTAAGTAATACCAAAAACTACATCATCGTCAATTCCGTCCGGTAAACTCTCTCTCTCTGTTGTGCCCATAATCTTCCAAACAAGAAGAGATTAAGTATTTCTCTTATTTGCCTACGAGTAAACTCACAATTTCTTTGCAAACAACTTCATCATCCCGGGAATTATTCCTACCATTTTACACGAAAGCTGCTGCTCCAACCCATATTCTTGACAGAGGCGGATTGGCGCCTAAAGAACGGCCAGTTCTAAAAAAATATTCTCTCAAAATGTACGCTCTACTAAACTAAAGAAAACGGCAGAAATTACCGCCGCCGTTAGAAACATTTTGTCTACTTTTCTACATCCTCCCAGTCCTCCTCCGTTTGCTCTTACATCCCTTACTGCTTGGTTGGTTGTTGTTTTTATTATCCTGAAATTGTCCTAGCCTGACTTCTTTGTTGCGTCATTCTTATATTATTTCTTACGTGCAGTAGTACTCCCTGACATTGTAGCTCCACCATAGTATCTCTGGAGCTAAAACCACTTTCCGGGTGCAAACTTCACACATCCCTGCTTGAAAATGGAAACTTGCTCTCTAACTTGCTCTCTTTCTCTCTCTGTGTGCTCCATATATTACTGAAATCCTTTTATTATGGATAAAGCCAGGGAAGCTCTTACCATTTTACCTACGCACGTCCCTTTCTATATTTTTTTTCTCCTGGCTGGATACTTCAGTATGGACCACACTGTTGCTAGCACTGTTGCGGCGTCAAGTGGTGTAGAAACAAGGTAAGAAGTAATCACTTTCTTCGCGTTTTACATTACACGTACACTTAAACTATAATAATCATCATCACGGCATCACCGTCTCCACTCAAAGGTACACGACGGTGAAAAGAATGTATTGGGGCACACACACATACATATACCACCCTCTCTCTCCCAGCTACTTGTACTCTGCAGAACAGTGCATCTCATTTCTGCTAGTTAGGAATGTCTACCTCCGCGAACCCGGCCATATGGATATGTATTATATTATGCAACATGAAATTCTTTAGCCTCTCCGTTATTTCTTTTGCTCACATCCTCTTGAACGCGCTTCCACATTTCCCCGCACAGCTACTATATATTCTCCCACTCTCGCCTGTTCTTCCAACAACGCCTGTAGGATGTTGTGGTGTAAGTGCCCGGGAGAAACGGGAGGAGGAAAATTTCAACAGGGAAACAGCCTTTGTGCTGTACAATTAAAGAGATTTATGTTGAATACGTGCAACAAAACACGGTTGGCAATCTTACCTTTCAAATTATGCCCTGCCATATCTCTGGTCTGCTGTCTTAACATATTGTTGTTACATACAGACTTGTTACAAGTGTCTGTAGTGTTTGCCTACATGGTAATAATAATATAGGTGTTTGGTCGGGTGTACTACTACTACGTAATGGAAACCAACCAGTCAAGCACTTTCACCAAACGACCGATAGACCAGCGTGTGTGATAGCCTTTGTTAACTTTCTTTCCCCAACGTGAAGTGGATATACACATGTAGACAGGCACCTACATACTTTTACTATTATTATTCTGTACAACAATGTATTTTATGCATACTACATCCCATATAATATGTTAAGGCGTAGGCATCGTCCCAGGTACTACGAAAACATGTGAAACTTTTGAAAGGGCTTCAGCTAGGCTCCGTAGCAGCACAAACATATTTATTAAAGACCTCCCAAAAAGAATCCGGAGGGTCTACCTGTTTTTACTCGGCCGATCAGTCCCCCCTTCCCCCGACGAGGTTGCACACTTAAGCGAGGAAAAATGAGCATTGGTTTCACATATAAAGTACTTTCGACTTATTTTTGAGACGTTATTAGAAAAGTTGTGAGAGGATAGAGAGAGAGATACCAAGTAGTTGCGAATTTACTGTGTGACCTTATATAGATTAGGTAGTTGGGAGCAAGTTACATTTTTTGGTATATGATATGGTAATGCTTATACAACATAATAAGTTTTGTAGGGGATGAATGGAATGAAAACAGTGTTGTTGATTTTCCTTGACGAAAAATTATGTTTATACTGTAACATCAGGGTCGAAGGGAAGGAGAGAACAAAATGTTATGCATGTAAAGTGTCTGTAGTAATAAAGTATTTACCTATTATTGCTCCTATAGCACTAGGAGACGACAGTGAGATAAAGTGGGAGAGTAGTCGCAACTCGTAACACTTCCGTAATGTTAAACTTGACACCATTGTGCTGGTGAATAAAAAGGCCAAAGGCTATAAAGGCGGAGAGAGAGGGTCGCAAAACAACTTGAAAAGACGACGGAAGGGTATCCCCATTCAAAAAGGTAGAACTACTTACATTACAGCACACACACAGTCCCTTTCTCTCTCTCTCTTCTTCTCGCATAAACTTGAAGAAGTGTGCAGAAAATTATAATATGAATACATTGTATAGAGAGATGGAGAGAGAGAGAGAGAGAAGGATGGTAACTCTGGTAGAGCGTGTCCTGCTATGAAGTAAAGTGCTCGTGTTGCTTTTCAGCTGTTTCAACCAGGATGGGATTGAATTACGGACAGCAGGAACACGATCATTCTCTTAGAATCTGTCATATCGCACATTCTTGAGCCTTTTGTGCGCTCACTTGTTTGTGATAATGCAATAGATTCTCCGGCTTTTTATGTACTTTACGGAGAACGTATGGATCGCATAATGTAAACGTACTTGGTATTTTAATGGATTCTTTCAAGAAAAGGATGCAGGGGTGTACAAGGATAATATATATTTTCCCCTTGTAGCAGTAGTAGGAGTATAGCTATTATTAAAAACTTCCTCTTTTAGGTACAATGTTGCTCGTTCATCACAGAAAATATTGTGTCGTAACCAAAACTCATTTTCACAGCAAAAGCTGAGACTTTTATGGATAGTCTCGTTTTACGTTGCTGATATGTTAATCAAGTACCTATATAATGGTATATGCGTATCATTTTCTTCCCATATATTTGCCTAAATACTTATCAGGATTTTATTTTATTTTATTCGGGCCTCTTAACGAGGTTCTAGTCATCTTGTGTGGCTCACTTGAGCAAAACTTTTAATGTGGTGCACATTTTATTCTTGGGGTTTTTAAATTCTGGGGGATAATAGAGCCCTTAATTTGGTCGTACGGGTTATGTGTACGTAAAATTTCAATTTATTTTTTTCAGGGGAAACACGAGAACTGGTCCGGTGCGACAATACAGGTCATTTCATGCCGAGTGACATTCTTATCACGGATTTTACCTTGTAACTCGCTCTTGGCAGGGTGCGGATGATTCTATTCGCTAAAAAAGTAGCTCCTTCAGACAAGTTGATATGGAGGTGTCGTACGTTCTTCGACAGGAAGCACGTTTACGATTTCGCCAGAGAGGAAGATAGAGAGCTGCGATAAGGTTAAGGTGAGGCGTGATGATGCTCTGCTTTAAAACTTTTTTCAATTAGACGAGTCTAGGGCACTATAACTCAAAAACGCCTTTTTGCTCTCGAGACATCGAAAATTCGTCAAGCTTTTTATGATTTAAAGCGAGCACCCCACTCGTCGTCGTGTAACTGGTATAACGGAAAAACGTTAAAAGTATAAATTGGGAAGTATGTGCAAAAAGTTTTAAACGACATTTATGTGTCTATAAGCCTTTACCTCCTACCTCTCTTTAAAAGAACTTACCGAGAAGTTGAGCTAAAAAGCTTTCGTTTAGATTTATTGGACAGGTGGAGGATTAAAGGGGAACTCACAGGTTGTGGTGGTGCGCTCCATTGTACACCATTTTGATATAAACCAGAGCGAGAGAGAGAGAGAGTGGTTTTGTTACACAAAAGTAACCAGCTTCAAAATATGTAACACACGCATACTGCCATTCAGGCTACTTAGCCCTTTATTCTGACTTTTTTTAAGCAGGGAGAGTCCGTATTAAAAGAGGCAGAAAATGTGGCTTGTTTATAAGATTTTCGTGGAAAATAATTGCACGGTGGACTAAAGTTTACTTTATATACCTAATACCTACCTACTTACCAAAAACTATTTCCTCGAGTATTCCTGATACATCTGATGACGCAAAAAGTTATAAAGAATCAGTAATATAAGACACATTAATAAGTACCCTTAAATAAGTGACAAAGGGAATATACAACAGAAGGATACCCGATTCGAGTGGGTGTATGGCTTGTAAAGAGGTTTTCAGCAGGGGAACTATCTGGGACTAAACCACTACACAATATTCCAACTTGTGTTGGTGGTAAGAATTCCTAATCTCAAAATCTCTTCTCCGCCTAAAATCTGAAACCCGATTATTTCCACCAGCAAAAGCAAGTTGGCCCGCTACTCCCAAATCTTCAACTGCATTGGGGAATTACGGTAAGCCGTTAGAACATTATCTGCATTTGTTCTAGCTACTTATTATGTAATGTCCGGAAAGTTATCGCAGAAATGTTTTAATTATTATGCGTCTCCAATTCCCTTTTGAAAACGGCTGAAACACCAAGAATTTTTTTTGGGGGAAAGGAGAACACAGTAGTTGTCTAATGAATGCACACACGCGAAGGACACACAAAGCAAACATAACATAACATGGCACCGCGTCTGTTGATTATTTCAGGGTATTAAATAATACAATCACATATCTGGAGATTGTACAAAGTTATATGCAGTCTGCATTTGTAATCGGTATGTTAATTAGGACAGTTTGGTTATCATGGCTGTCATCTTAAATAGCCATAAACTGAATAATATACGGGGAAAGTTATCACCGGGATATTTCCCAAAACAGGAATTTTTCGCAAAATTCCCCTTTATACTCGAAATGGACGCCATTTACAAAACAATTAACGGTTCTGCCAACTTTGGCAATTGTCATGCTTTCAGTTTCCCGTCAAATTGAGCCAAATACCGTGATGGATCCTACTATTTATGTCTTCTTCTCCTCCCCACGAAAAATACAACAAAGAAACGGCAACCTTGTAATTAATTCAGGATACAACACAACCGTGCATTTTTTCTCCCTGATGCAAGCAAAATACAATTTTAGTGCATTTAATGCACCAAGGGGAAATGAGGACGGTTTTTAGATACCGATACCAAAAAGAGAAAATGCTGGCGACAGCAGAAACTCACCCAAAATAACACGTTTGCAAAATCAATATTGCTGTACATACCAGAATGTTTTTGTTGCAGATAAGCCTGTCTAACAGGCACTTGATGTGTGCCTAGTTTCCTTTTCTTTCTGTTTATTTTTTATGCATTTGCCGTACAGCATCGTCACTAGTGTCACTCCAATCCCTAATGCACTCCAATGTTTATTCAACTTGATAAATACTACATAGAGCTGTGTATACAGCCCCATATAACATGTTACGAATTACGATTTTGGGTTCTCTCAAAAGTGCCCCATTTAATTCTACAAGGGGAGGCGTGCAATCCTGTAAATGTGTTACTTTACGTGGAGACTTTGACACATTCTGTAAAAATAATAGCTCTATAAATGAAAAATCGCCGCCTTGTAGTATTCCCAAAGCATCCTAATTATGCTAATACTTATCGACGTAATTTAATCATGTTTATATTCATCACACAAAAAATGTGGCCATCATTCCAGTGTCGTTCTATGGTGTATGGAACCCCATCATCATTTATTTTAGACGTCGTATGTTCCATTCCGGAAAGAGTTGAGCACTATAAAATCCCTGTTAAACGAGCCACTTCGAAAAGTTTACTAGAGTAAAAAAAAGTTGTGCCATTTCATGCTGTATACTTTTATAGCCTACCCTTTAGCCAAATGATTTTTGTTACAACATCAACCAGTAGCTTTAGCTTTCCTGGTCTTTGAGCGGCAAAATGGCCAAAATAAGTATCTCTCTCTCTCTCTCTCTCTACAAGTTTCTTTTTTTGCGCTAGAGAAAAACTAGTAAAACTAGTAATAGTTGGGAAAGAGAAGATATGCGTGTTATGAAATTGAATGGTACACAGTGCACCAAGTGTACCGAATTCCAAAGAAAAAAAATTCTGCATTTATGTGCTTGCATAAAAATGATCTTCACAGTTGTGCTTGTAGTTGGAATTTTTTTTATTTCTTAAAGTAGTCAAGTCACGACCTCATAGAAAAACTCAATGTTTTTTCTTCTTCAACTCTCCCGCCTCCCTACCACTTGTATATATATGAAGTAAGTACGGTTTCGTCACAGGATCAGTAGGTTACAAGGAAAACTGTGCTCGCGACCACACATGCATGCCACACATACACATGTAGGTGGAGGAGAGATACGTTTACGAAAATGAAAATAGAGTCGGTATAATATCTGGGTAAGTGTATTTGTAAGAGAGACACAAGTGAAAAAGGGGTAGTCAAAGTTAGGAAGAAGATCATCGACTTTTTTTCTCTATCTTCTTCTTCTGACGACGATGATGATGATGATGATGATGACGAAGCTTCTTAAACTGCTTTCTACTCCTGCTGCTTGGGTTATTTTCCCATATCCGCTAAGCCATGTCAAGTCAAAATGTAAGCATTACTAAATGTCACTATATATCTACTTTCGCAAATGCATTTCTCTGTATATGATTGTGCGGTACAGCGAGAGAGTAATGGTTGATAGCCAAATATGTACATGCTTATTTATAAGTGTTTCTTTTGCTACCACACAATTTCTCTCTTTTCTCTACTCCACACACACACACACCATTTTTTTCTCCAAAGTTTCATTCAACTACATCCCAATTCTTACTAAAAGCGCCTTTTCCCGTTTTTTTTGCGAGAAACAGAAAAATTTGTTGGGAGGTGGATATGTATATACGCGGAATCTGTCGGATCGGTCCATTAGTGAAGGGATAAAAATGGAAGCAGAGTTGTGCAGTGGGTATGATGTAGACGAAATGTAATAAAAGGAGGCAATACACGGTAAGACTTTAGCGGTGTAGCGGGAGCATCGTCTTTCCATTTGCTTTTCTTGGGTTACATATAGCACACAGAGGGTCTAACGATGGTAACAATGTATTTACATGAATTGTGCAAGAGACCTGTTTACGCACATACATGATATGGACACATAATGTACTTTTATTCCTTTTTTTCTCCCTCTCTCTCTCTCTCACTCTGCGAGCTAACCCGTTTTCGTCGTTTGTTAGATGGCCTAATTGCACCTACTTTATTTCCATTCTAACCGTCGTTGACGTTCCTGCTGTTTCAGTTCCTGTCGTTTCCTCTTTTTTCCCAGACACGATGCTATTAGCACCATTATAGTTAGACGACTAGTCATTTCCTTCTAGCAAGAAACAGTATTCCAATTCCGTCTATTATCCTCGTTGTTTCTTTGCGAAGAGAAACATAAAAATTGTTTTTTTGCTCTTTTTTGTTTCAGCCATTGTCTAATCACTGCTGTAGGTAGGTACTACTACTCTGCTATTTTCTACTACCACTGCATCACCCCTTTTAATATTTGTTTGTCGCGCAATGCCCATATAGTCTGTAATATTTAGGAAAGATCTCGTATATCTAGATTTGGAATCTGTACCACTCCAAACACGGCAATGTTCACATTACATATTCATTTATTGCCTACATCATAACGCAATAAGAAAAGTGAATGAGATTGGAGAGACCAGTAGACTTACACACTCGAGCATACTACATAAGCGCTTACCAGAGACACGATCAGGAAAATGGAGGACAGCTCTAGTTCTGCTGTCAAGTAATGCTAGTGAGCCCAGAAGAGAACAACAGCGCGGAGAGCATCGTTGTCATTCCAGAGAATGTGATTTGGTAATGAGACTATATAAGACCATCATTTTTTATTTCTTTTTCTATTTGGGAACGGATGTTACAAGATATTCATACTTGGGAAAAGAGAGAAAATAGTGAAGTCCACTTTTAGCTTCTTTTCATGCAAAAACTGTTGAAAGGAATTACAGTGTTGAAAATGAAGTTATACTGTGCCATCCTCAATAGCCATATAGTTTTGAATTGCAATACACCCTAAATTAAATTAAATTTTTGTTGAGTGTTGAATCTAATATGGCCATAAAATGTTAAATAATGCATAAAATTATAGAGTCACATTGCAAATGTGACCCTTCAGCTTTTATCAAATTAAGTATTGACTTGGCTTTCCCCAGTCATTCTCCAAATGGCAGAGGAAGTACACAAAACACAAGGTCTCTCTATACGTAGGTTTCACAGGTTTCTGTTTAATGAATTTTCTCTGCAAGCCGCCGCCTTTGTGTGAAAAAAAGTTTCAGCAGGGAAATTGGCACCCGATTAAAGTCTCTGGCATTTCCTTGAACAGGTGAAAATGAAACCTGTCAGATGATGGGCTGGCAATGCCAGCCTATAACCCAATAATAAGGAAATGGCAAGCAAAGCATGGGAATTCTTGGAAATGTTTTCTCCTTCTGCGTCGTTCCTCTGGACAAGCTTACTAAGACTACCACCCGGAGTAGCAGCAGCAGTTAGCCCCTTCTTTGATTTAACTTTTCCTCTCCTTCTCTCACTTCCCTTCCAAAAATAACTTTCTTCCACACTTCAACAAGATAGCAGGGATTCCCATAATACTTTATAACAGCACAAATAATAGGTTTGATAATAACCTCCAAATTCAGTGTGTATATAGTGTATACACAGGGTATTATCAAACAACCTCGGTACTGTCTTCAGATCTCAAGCCAGCGCTTGTTTTTTTATCCATCGCATAACCCATGTATCAGAAGATTTCGACGTGTCTAATATTTTACCCGAATGCATTAGTTTCTCTCATTCACATCGGTGTATCCGGATACTAATGGTAATGATGATGACGATGATGATGATAGTGTATATAGCAAAAAGAATGATGGCGTAGAACGCTACTACTGCTCCCAATTTTGCGTGAGGTATGAGTGATGCTTAACCCAAATTAAAAGTGTCATTGAGGCAGCTCACGAAGAGGTAAAGGAAGCTCTTTCCCTCTTCTTGATACATGTTCCTAGAAGTACACTAAAGAACTTCCTTTATACCCTTTAGCAGGACAATTCTGTAACGTGATCAAGGTTTACTTAGTTAGCACACTCTCACGCACCCGCTACATGGGCGACATATACCTGCTGAAATCTTTCAGTGCTCAGATTTATTGGAATATAGCGTGAAAAATATTTTGCATAAGTATATAATATATATATAGCTGGGGCTCATTCTCTCCAATTTCTCCATTGTGAATTGATTATGGGATTCTACTACTTTGCCAAAAGGAAACCAGCTGATACTTTCCCCCATACCGGAGCATAATGTCAATCCTAATTGGAAATGCGTGGCGTAGAAAAGGCAGAGAGAGAGAGAGAAGTAGTCTTTCTTTCTATTTTACTGTTCTGCCATTTGTTTTCTCTCTCCCTCCCTCTCTCTCTCTCTCGCGTACCCGGTTTAGTGAAGCCTGTTTGAAGAGATTTCCTTTGTGTTCACATAATTATAAATAAAATGAACTCTATCCCCATGAAATAATCAACGGATCAAGCCCTCTGGTAGTAATTTAGTTGCTTTCCTGGAAATCAAACTCACGAGGAAGCTACACTGAGTACATAAAGAAAAGAAAGAAAGAAATTTTTCATAAAGTAGTCCCATACAAAAGCAAAGGGAAAAAGTTTACTCGGAGCGGCTCAAGCCTGACGTGAATAGTTCATTTTAGTTTGCTCAAAAAGTATGCAGTCTCTTGCATTATATAATATTAATTGCTAAAAAATATGGTAATTCCTCAATATATCACATGCTAAACATAAAATATCTATGAAAGGAAAAACTTCCTGCCTGCTACACTTTTACAATATATTGCAAAATTTGAAAAATAGTCCCAAACTACAAAAACTTTAAGCATACAAGATTGCTCTAAGTATGTTTAGCCGCAGCAGATACGACTTTCCTAGGATAGTTAGAAAGGGAAAGTGGGAGCAGCAGCAACACAAAAGCGAGGTGGATGGAAAGCGTCTAAACGCTGGAGGATAAAATATCCTCAAAGCAAAAGGAAGAATGGCAATAGTGATATGATAATAGTGGCTTATATACAAACGCTGTAGAGTATTTAACAAGTTCTATATTAAGTACGCTAATATATGACGGAGAATAAAAGAAAAACGGGGAAAGTTTACACTCCGTTTATACCAGTTTGCTCATAAGTGCATATTAAGAGTGGCGCAATAGCAGCGGCATCAAAGAGAACGGGAAAAAATGTTTATAAAAGGAGCCCTTAAAGTCTCATGAAAATGAAAAGAATGGGTTTTCTCCAGATTGCTTGCCGAATAACTGAAGAACCGTGATTATGGTTCTGGTTTCTCCGTGAAAATTTATTACTGCATGCTTGCATGCTCATTGCCTTGATTTCGCTATTAAAAAGATATGTGTTTGTTGTTTGTGCTCAAAACTATAAGGGCGGATACATACAATCCACTGCAGCACCGTCGTCGTCGGCGTGATATATGAAACGCGCAAATACTTTTACGTAGTAGTATCCCCACATCCCATATTGTATGTATCGAACAAGTTATTTGAAATGACTACTTAAATATATGTACGTCCTGCCCTAAAAGCAGTAGTTTCCCATCATCAGTAACGGGAAAACAGACGGCGCGGTGGACATATATAACTCTTGTATACAGCGGCATGTACAAGTTCCATAAAGCTTTCCCTGAGAGTCACTGCTAATATTTACTTGGCTTATTTACTTTGTTCCACCCTATTTTATACATGAGTTAGTTATTACTTTTACACAATATTTGAAAAACGTATCAGATAATTACAATATTATTACTTTAACATGTACATTTACGACGAGACGACGCACCAAGTCGAGTCGAGTGAAATATCTACTGTAAAAGCGCCGCTGTATAATCGGAGACTCGGGGTGGGAGGACGGTGGGACTAGGACAGTAGCGGAAATAATAGTTACTGTAACAGCATTGATTTAAACTAATTATAGTGCTGCCTCTCCTGAGTTTACGATCTCTGTCTCTCTGTCTCTCGCTTTCTCTTCGCCTTCAACTCGTAAATAATTGCACATATATATATATACACATGCAGTAACTAAGATAGCGGGAAAAGAGCGATCGTTAAAATTAAGCATTTCCATCTTTGCCACGTGCTGTAGTAAATACTCTCTGCTAAAAGCAGCAGCAGTCTGATACTTCTTGAAGTCGCATAATCTCTCTCTCTCTCTCTCTCTCTCTCTCTCTGCGTTCTTCTTCCATTTTAAGTACTTTTGCCATACTCTGCAGTTTTACAACCACACCGTTGGTTTACTGCTGCTGCTGCTGCGTTACAACACAACACAGTAATTCTATATTATGGATTTTGTGTAAGAAGGAGGAAGTCATTTTCACCATTAGGACAAGACACCTTCTGCTTCGTTTTCACTCACATATTGTGTGGGTGTGTACATTATTACAAATACTTTCCCTTTTAAAATTACCTTCATCCTTGAATTTAGCAAGTGGTTAAGTGTATAGCCACCATTATAAGTTCCTCTCTTTCGGCGGAGAAAGTGAATGTGTGTGTATGTGTGTGTGTGCATGGGCAATATTATTAGCTTTTGAAATTTTACAAGATATGCGCTCAAATTATACATTTTCATATCCGTTGAAGCGTTACGTAAAAGTTTATATTGTAGGTAGGCTCATGCATGATTTCACTCTTTCACTACTGCAGTCTTGAAAGTAATTTACTGCTGTTACAAAGTAAATATTCATCATCTCAAACTTTTCTTCTCTTCCTCTTTCTCCACGGTAGCGGCGGGAATGAATGTGCAAAAGAGAGCTTACCCTGGGCTTGGTGTGTATGTATACACACACGTATACCGCGAAAACTAGTACCAAGTTGTATGAGGAAAATAACGAGAAAGGCGCAAAGCTTTGGTTACAATTTACTTGCATACTTGGCAAACAAAAACAAGTTTTTCACTCCTGCGAGCGTCTGTTCACAGAAGAGAGATATGGAGAAAATTGTAAAGAGAGCGGCTATTCTGCGAGTACCAGGAGAGAGATAGACGTTAGCTGAGAATGGAGTCATTTTTATAAAATGTGTACATTCACAATATGCGGAACGGTACAACCATTATCCTTTTAGTTCTTCCCTCTTTGTTAAAGCCGAGCGTATAAAGTTTTCGTCCTTGTGTTAGTATTAATTTGTGCATTTCTTAGAAAAACCGGTTTACAATCAAATTTGGGAAACTGCTAAGGAGAAAAGGATGTGTGACGAATGACGACGACAGCTTGTTCCTCTACAGTTAATGCCCCTCCATATATAAATAGGGACATACATCCTTGTCTGTAGTTAATACTACACTTGTGTGCTGCCCATAATCCCGGAGAGATTTGAATATTTTTTCTATTTAAAATAAAATGTATTGTGCTCTTAAGAATGGTTGTGTGTTAAAGAAAATTTCATCATTTACTTGAATAAAAGTAAGGAAATGGAATACTCAACTCGCTTCCTCTATCAAATCCCAACAATGCTGCTGCAGTGAATAAATTACTTTAAGACACATTACCCAATCGCTACACCATTTGCCAATTTCATTTCACGACGAGTAGGAGTATACACCGCGTGTGCATGTATCATATTTCGAAATATTTTACCCCTCTTCATTATTGTCACTCTTGCCTCGACATCATCTTTTCCTCCAGAAGTAAATCAATTTGCGACAAACTTGAAGCTTTTCCTGGGTAAGTTGCTAAGTCACTGTTTCCCATACGTCTTCCTGTGTGCGCTTGGCAAAATTCTGCGATTTAGACGCCAAATGAACATTCCCATGCAATCAATATAAAAGCCTTGGAGCCAACTGGGTTGATGTGAATTTATATGTGATCCACTGACAAAATCAATATTTTAAATGGGTCTTTCGTGAGTCTACTATTCATGAACTTTTCCAAAATATATTGTGTGTGTGTGCTCGCCATACAATAATAGTTACACATCTTGTACCTAAACGTCATTACTAAAATCTGCGTTTCCCATCTTGGGTGTGCACGTATTCATCTTATACATTTTCTAACCAAAATACTTGTACTCTTTCTCGAGTCACCAGCTGATTCCATTTTTTAATAATAGAAAAAGAATGCGACTAGCAAAGTAACGTTAACCACACGCGATGCTCCACGACACACACACACACAACACACACACACACATACACTTTCTCTCTCTCCCTCTCTCCAAGGTATTCTTTCTCTTATCTCAGCTTTCCCAAGTATCATTAAATTAATGTCTCCGCTTGTCCCAAGTTAAACTAAAGTAACACTTTATCTCTGCGCTATGCTCAGCATGTGTAACATTTTTCTGGCTGCATACACAATGCAGTAGGTACCTCCAGTTTTAAACAGATATGCCACGGAACGTAACCCAACGCAGGTTAGCTTTTATATCGCTGTATTGTAATAATAAAAAGGACGACATAAATTTCTTGACACCTAAACCAGCATCAGTATCTCCTTCCTAACCAATATATGTCTTTTGTCGTAAACGTTACCCGCCCGCACTGTCCCCTCTTATAAATTTGTGCGTCAAATAAATGAATAACGGTATAGACAAGGAGAGGAGATATGTTTACCTATCGCATTCTATTCAGGTGCCTATACGTACTTTTCGGGAATGTTGAATGTGCGCGGCTTTTTTCTGAGAAGGTATTAGGAAAAGTGTGTTTTACTCTCCGAATATCGTGTCATGTACAGTTTATATGTTGATAGAGTAAAGCTGTCACAAATTTTTATCTTTCCGTGCGTTTTGTCCTCGATTTTGGAGAGAGAACCTAGGGGCATTTTTACTTTCTTTCTTTCTCCGCGTAACTTTTTTGTTGGAACATCTTTTGTGTGTCTTTTGTGTCGAATATCGTTTGTCGCATTTCCCTATCTGCTCTACCACCTTTAAAATACATGGGTAATGTGACAAAGTGGCTGGAGGACATGCTGATAATATTTAACACATGGGTGGTAAAAGAAAGAAAGCACAGCGAGAGAAAAATCTTTTTTGCCGGTGAAAGTTCACACAAATTGGGTAACATTTAAATCCAAATGGGTTGCATTGTTAGACAAGGTATGAATTGTCTATCTGGAACACTTTGCATTTTGTTTGCAGAGCATTTCAAACATGGCCTTGTTCTTCTTTGTTTGTTTGATATAGCTTTACTGCAGGTCCCACGATAATTCACAAAGACGGTTTGTCGCCAGCTATTACTACACAATCCCAAAAAAGGGTGTCGTAGGGAAGAAGGTCATATAGGCACTTCTAAAAGAGAGTTTCTCTTTCACAAAACTTTCCCCACTATCGTTACAGACTACCGTTACATTTTTCTTTAAAATGGAGACACTTTACGTAATAAGCAGTTAAGATTTAACCGTTTCAGACAGGGTTAGGAGGACCTTAATTAAATTTATATTATTGCTGTAACAAGTTTTCTTCAAGGGGGTACTTATCCTTATCAGGGTTTTAGTGCTTCTGTAACACCAGTATATAATGAGTTCCAAAAGCGTATAAATCTTAGCAATGCCACTTCCAACCAACCCCTTTCCGATTCCCGTATTCCTGATAAAATTGCTTGTTTTTTTGTTTCATTTCGTTTACCACTTGTAGAACGAAAATGTAGTTTCTGTCATCACGACCGTAAAAATGCAGATATAGTATTTCCCTATAGGTTTCAGTCTAAACGAACTTGACAAGCGGATAAGATTTTAAATTAAAATTTACTGATATCTCGCCAGAACATGCACATGAAAAAGTTGCGTGTATATGATTTAATGGAAGCCACAACGTTCAACAGCTGGGGAAAACGGGAGAATACAGTTTATTATTCCACACGCCAATGCCAACTCATCTATATAAATATAACAATGTACGAACATACGTTATATACGTAATCTTCCCCATAATGAAAAGTACTTGCTGCCATATATATGGGCAGTACGTTCAACTTTGACATATATTGTATTGTATTTTATTTTTCACATTACTTTGTTTATACGCTTCGCATTTTGCACGAAAGGAGAAAATAATTTTGTTTACACATAGCCAACGCATCAATATAGGCCGTCACGCCAAGTGACAACAAATCAGTCAAAATCTTCATAATACGCTGTATTAATTTTTCATACCTAAGTATCTGTCTCCCTTTTATATCGAGTCACTCGGGTAAGCTTGGAACAAACTTAGTTGCCAATTACCATTATTCTCATTACGTTCTATGAATACAGGGAAGTTTGACATTTAACAGCAAATTGAATCCCGAAGCAGACTTGACTAAAGCAAAAAAGCTACAATACAGCCTGAATGTTGTTTTCATGAAGTTTCCCTTCCTTGAGAAAATTTCTCGTCACTCTCTCCATTCTGCTAATAGTTTTGTGTCATTGTTTGCTTACGCGCATTCTACAAAACTCATTAGTACCGAAGGAAAGCTCTCTATTTTACATCGTGCCAACCTTCCCACACCAAGCACTCACCAAAATGTGTAGACATGGTTGTGTGAAGAGGTAGGGAAATAAGAAAAAATGTGTGGATAGCAAAGTAAATTTAAAATGAAGGGAAAGTTGTTGTAACAGCAAATAAAAAAGAAGCATCAAGGAAGAAGCCAGAGAAGTGATAAAAGTAAAAGTCATTGGGACGGCGGGTGTACTTCTTGTCAAAGGTACCAATGTACCGTACCGTATACTCTCACACGACGACTATATTTTGCTTTATGCTCCCTGCACTTCCAGTTTACACACCAACACATGCAATAAAGGCTTTCTCCGCGCATCGTCTGCACAGCTAATTAAATTTTATTACGGAAACGTACGCCACCGCTGCTGTGTGTGGTGAAAGCTTGTTGGACTAAAAAAAACGAGCAATGAATGTGATGCGATGATGATACATAACAAGTTTAGCGTAAATGCAATAACATTATTTTACAACCTCTGCCGCATTCAGTTTTAAAGCAGCAGACACCAACACGCCGGCACAATTCATTTTCTCCTTTGATTATGTTGTTGCATTGTTGTATTAAAATGAATAACGTAATACTAATAACCACGGGTCTCAACACAAACTAGAGTATTTCTCCAAAATGAGCGTAAAAGCATGTTTTACCAAATGTGGTCTTTAAATCAGTTTATGGTTAGGAGCAAAATGGCTCCCAGCGCACATCCCACACGACATTGGTAAACGTGTGTAAAAAATTCTAAATATTCTTGAAAGCATCTTTTCGAAGAAGATGTTGTGGTAGGAAATGTAAAATAGCGTCTTTTCAAGTCAAATAGTCACGACCAAATAAAAAGTTGGTGGCTGCGAGTATAAAAAAAAATTACGAAGGAAAGTTAGGCGGTGACGAGTCACATTGTGTCCTTTAAAAATCCTACTTTTACGGCTAAAGTGAAGATATACTGTTTAAGAGTTAACCCAAGGTCTGCAACAGCACGGCCCCAAAGTTAGCTGGTCAAGGCGAAAGTGGCTTTGTTTCATAAGCTCCAAATTACCATATCCGCGGAATAAAGTTGAGTTATGAAATGGTTGGAGAGAAATGTAAAGACTCTGTGTAGTACATTTATTTCATTACGTAAACAGTGTGGTATTTCAGAACCGCACGATGATAATGGTCATAAGAGTTCGCACTCAACATGATCCTTGTTGATATATACTTTTCTTAAAGTTTTATATCTCCGGTCTTGAACCACTCCTTGTTAGTGTGTGTGTGTGTGTGGAGTTTCCACTCTCAATTTATGAGAGGACAACTGCACACACAACGACAACAACAACAACAAAAAATATTGAAGTACCACCATAATCATAACAGACGTAAAAGCAAGGTCGCCAGTCAGCGTGCCACGGTCTAAAAGCAACCCACATGAATGCCTGCGTAGTGGTGCTCTTTTGTTATTGTCACCGTCAATAAAGTTGAGCTGATTCTGGACACTAGCACAGAAATTTCGGGGAGAATTTTTTCTACTTGTAATCCGGTTTATTATATTTCTCTGAAACATCAACAGCAGTCGTCGTATGGCTCATAAACTATTTCCGTATTGTAATTCCGCTTATTTACAGAAGAGTTGTAAAAATGACGGCTTTATCAGCAGACATTACTTTCTCCGTCTTTTACTTGCATTATTTTTTACTCTATATGAAACTACATGGATTGTTTACCGGCTAACCACGTCACAATACGCAACTTTTAAGCATTTTATTTCTGATTGCCATACAACATGTATCAACATGGATGTATGCATATGACTGCATTATTTTAATCATTAATTGGTTTACTTGGGTTTACCAGCTAATTTTCCAGGGGCACAATCTGGCAGGTAAAGTTTAAACACACATGTATGTAAACTATACACGAGGATTTCGATTAGTCAAAAGTTTTATTACGCGCTTACTGGAATTTCACGAAACTTTTTACGACTTGGGGCAATATGTGCACAGAGAAACAATCGTAGAGAATGTAAAAACGACGCCCTTTCGTTGTGCTATGAATGCTTTTGTTTAATTTTGATGGGCCCTGTTTCTCTCATGTTCATTTAACGTCTAAAAAATTTCCCGACATTCCTCCACGTTGCCTGCAGCCTTGCAGCAGTAGTGGCTGAAGTCAATATGGGATAGTAGTAGTCGTCGTTGCATGCCACATGAGACATCCTGAAAGATTACATGACATTCATCAAAGAAGGTTTTGGTTTTGGCTGCTGCTGCTGCTGCTGCTCGGTCTAGAAAAATTTATATATACACGCTTTTCCTCTACCGAGTACGAAGTACCCTCGTTGACACAAGAAACTGCTGTAGTGCAATAAAGTAACGGCAGTGGTGGTTAATGTGGTGCGTGGCAATAGAAATACGAGTATTATTTGCCATTATCCCCTTTCATGAAAGACTAAGCTACTTTTCCCAAGAAAAACTACATACCCACGTATCTTTATAATGCACTCCACTATTATTATGAAATCACGCTGTTGGTGACGACGGTATATGCATGCATATAATAGAACACACACACAACACAATTTTCTGTTTCTCTTCTCTCTCTTTGTTTCTCTCTCCACGTATCTCTCGACTTACCTATTAAGTCAGCTCGAAGCCCTTTCCCAAAAAAACCACCATTCCTACGTCTGTCGAGGAAAGCTGCTCTGGGTGAAGAAGAATGCATGATGATGACGAATCGATAAAGGTTGACAAGCCTTAGGAACTAAACTAACGAAACGAACTACCGGTTGTGGCATTTTTCCTTCAATGTTTGTCTGACTCTCCGTCGTCAAATACTCTTGGTTTGCTTCCTCTAGATTCATTATACCATCAAAGAGCATCAGTGTAATAGAAAGCAATTCTGGTATAAAAAATAATAGCGCACATCATAATCCTGAACTGCACAAAGGCAAACATATAGTACACGCATAGACGAATATACATAAATGGCTAATATCTGACTACCTACACGCCTCACTTCATAAAGCAACAAAACTTTCCAAACTTGTGTGTGTGTGTGTGTGTTCCTTTTCTTTTTTCTTTATTCTTTAGGTTGGGATACATCGAGAAAGTGTGTGTGTGTGTAGTACTCTCTTACTTGTCACATCATTCTCTTTCCTACTACATTTTCACTTGTTCGAGAGAGAAAAATGAATTGAGTATACTTTATACATCGAGATACGAGGTTGGCTGGTGAAACTGCAAGAGAAAGAGAGAGTAAAGCTGCGGGAGCTAAGTATTTGGTTTAGTTACTGATGAGATTATTATCACAAGACTTGGAGCAATCCTCCTCATCATCATGATAAAACCGAACTTTGGGTATATTTAGGCTTGTGTATCTAGCCAGGGTTGGATAAATATAGGTATACCCTCCACCTTGAGCGTGTACCAAACGACCAGCTTTCCTCCCTCTCTTCTACTTTCACATCTCTTGTAGATGTAGAAATTTAATAAAATGATTAAAACCCCCGAGTAGTTGTTCATTCAGTTCACTACTCGTTTCCCCGTGCTTTCTCCTATTGTTACTGATGTGTTATTACGGGTACTATTATTATTATTATTATTATTATTATGGAATAGAAGGCAATGGTTTTCCGGTTCATTTTCGAAGCTTGAATGCACGTATTTATTGAGAGATTTCATGACGATGATGGGATTGTTCTTGCCCAACTAATGCACTGCACTTGTTCTCTTGCCGCAGTGTTCTTCTTGAGCAGCAATAATCATAACAACACAATAGAAAATGTTCAACTTTTCGCTATTGTGTGTTTTCCTCCCTTTCCTGTTAATTCAACCTATTTTATTGCGACACACATATATATCTAAATATATATGCACTTTAAAATGACATTAGCGTTGCACATAATGTCGTTAGAAAAGAGATTAGTATGTTGGCAGCCAAACTTGCAACGCACCCTTTTTTTACTTACCAGCATCGCAGCATATATTTACTGCAGTCACGTGGAAAACACCAAAATAATGTTTTTATCTTCTTGTGTCTGTGTGTTTATGTGTGATGCACCGGCTGTCAGTAGAGTTGTCTGGTAATGCGTAACAACAGAGCGCAGACATTACTGGCATGGAAAAGATTGTCATTTGGTTTCCTGCTGATTCATCCCCTCCACCACTACCATCACCACCGCCACTTCCGTACCGTTTTCACTTTCGCTCCTACTCTCTCCCTCTTCTCGTCACAAAACTTGATAAATATAACTTCATTTATAACCACGTAACCAGAAAGGACAACCGGAATAAAGGAGACGCAATTCGGCAAGCGGAGGAATCGCCGCACCACGCCACATGATTACTGTCATCAGAAGCAACCACGTACGTGGTACGCACGTTGTTTTCTATTATAGTGGTACAATCTTACCGAGGCGCTGCGTGTATGGGTATACACAGTTAGATGCATTATTTGGGGGAGAGACATGGCTCAAGCAGTCAGGCAAGGATGAATGGCAGTGATGACTCTTTCGTGTCCTCCAAAATGCCAATGCTAATGCCGTAACCACCGTCTTCATCCTTCACCGCCACTGCTGCTGGTATTGTCGCCAGTATTTCCTAACTAATACGCCAGCTTACTCTGTTGTTTTTGTTGTAATGCAGAAAACAACCTTTAGCCTATTTGCTCATTTCTCCACTTGTTTACCAGCTCGCTCTCTCTGTCTCCAGTCTAAATAATTTATCTTACCACAGTCGTCCGTCGCTTGTCAAATTGGGATGAGT
The DNA here is from genome assembly GCA_027744055.1 of Callyntrura sp. NNG-2020. NCBI lineage: Eukaryota > Metazoa > Arthropoda > Collembola > Entomobryomorpha > Paronellidae > Callyntrura > Callyntrura sp. NNG-2020. Next base: position 19,376 of record JAHZNE010002677.1, on the reverse strand, counting down.
TCAAACAACGAAATTGTAAACTATCAATTATCAATTTTAGGAAATCTAGAAAGATTCAAACGATAAATCGACATGCGGAAAATATCAGCTCTCTCGCTCGGCTCCCGCCACTGAGCACAATAATAAATAACTCAATATAACAGCTTTCTTCTGTTCTGCCTATTTATATTTCCCGCATTTCCTCGGTTCAAACATAAAAGCTTCTACAAGTTTGGATTTCCCTGTAAAGCTCCGCTTTGAACTTCAAACGTCGCTGTTCGAGTATGAAATTACTAATATGAAAGTCGAAATGTTATTATAGGTACTAAAACCATCCATTTTGGTTATCCAATAAACACAGGGTCAATGACCTGCTGCACACATGGGAAGAAATCAAAAAAGAAGAAGAAAAAACTTTTTAACCCCCTTTTTTACAGGAAAAATACAAAATTTATAGGTAATTGCTCATTTTCCTGCAAATTCGTGGAAAATGAAACGTTTTCCTGGCAGGAAATTCAAATTGAAAAAAATGAGCAAAATGCAACTACATTTTTTATTGGCGGGATAAATACAAAATATTTAGCTACCTAATAAACGGTGCATGTACACACACACATACATATTGCATGTATTTCCTGTATGTTGTTGTGCCGCATTATTAGCAATGTGCCGATTTTATCAAGTAGCTGCAATAGGATCAATATAACAGGCCTTTGAGTAGGAGTAGATATAAACTGCTTGAATTTTAAAGTGAGCAAACAAGAGGAGAGAGAGAGAGAGAAAAAAAAGTTGGATATAACCTGAAAGTTACGTTTTTATGTCAGTTCATTTTTCTGTTGGAAACTAACCTTTCCGTTTTCATTTGTACAAAACTCTTTTTTTTCTCTATCCAAGTTTACAACTTTTCGACAATCATCCATCCACAACAAATTCTACATTCCATCCCAGCTCCCACAATTTCTATCTAAGGACGACGTCCACTTACTTGCTTACCAACACCACCACCATCACCACCACCGCGGTGAACTAAAAGCTGAACAAGCCTTGGCTGCTTCTGCAAGTACTTTTTTATGTGGTAATCGGTTTTTGTGAACTACGGAGACTACTTATGTATCATAAAAGGAATTGAATAACGTGCCTCTTCTAACTTTCGCCGTCGACTTTTACGGAAATCGTGACTGTATTATTATTTTTTGCGGCTGCAGTTGTCATAATGCATCCTACGTGACACAACAACTTGACTTGTGTAATGGCGAGGGAGAGAGAGAGAGAGAGGGAGAGAGAGAGGAGAAAAACAGGAATTTAATAGTCTCTCCCTCCAAAACCAGCTTTAACCGGCTATTCTTACGATGACCTACGCAATAAACTTAGCTTGCTTGGTCGGCTCGTTTATATAGAGAGGTTGTTGTTGCAGCACAAAAGATATTGCTCCACAAAAGATTATTTGTGACCAGCCGTGTATATATACTTAATGACGAGTGAACTTTACGTACGTTTCGCGTTTCGCTTTATTCTAGTACCAATTTGTGGAACTTATTACGGAAGGTAATATAACTTATATATGGCTATCAGGATTAATCATAACGATCGTGCATTAGATCACACCACAAATAAGTAGAAATGTCTTGAATGTGACTGAATGATATTTCTTCCAAAAAGCATGTATCCATTCCAAAAGGAAAAAGCGGACAGTTAGTGGGCCTTTCCTTCCGCCTTTCTCAAAGTAAACCCGAACTTTTAGATACGTGGCCACTTTATTACCTTGAAATGAGGGTAGAGCTACGAGGAAAAATATGCTATTTTGAGAACGCCGCTCTCCTTGCTTTGCCTTCCATCATAATGACGACGACGCTAATACAAACATTTTCTACAAGGAGGTAATTACTATGTTCCCACTCTCGTTAAATGCGGCGGGAGCAATGAAATGGAATTCTAAAGTTGCGTTTGCTCTTTTTGTTTCCACTGTGTAGGCAGGCAGACACAATGCACGCTGCTGCCTATAAATACCTGTTATTATAATATAAGGGCACTAAAAGCACATTTTGTGCAGGTTGTTCTCTTAAGCATGCTAATTCCGTTTTATACATATAATACGCCTATTTCGTTGTCGTGCCAGAGCGCAATATAGTGGCCGTCTTTCATCAGGAGCCGTTAATGTTAGGGAGAAAGGAGATCTGTAATCTGTGTAAACACCACCTGATAAAATCGTCGCCAACAACGAGAATGACTAACGCCAGCAGTAAATGGCATCATTCATCATTGTAATTATCAAGAAATTGCACAAAGACAGTCTGCACAAAGAGTATGAGTGCGGGGAAACGCGGTGATTCGTTTCACGAGGGAATTAATCACTGTACAGGTGAAACATTTTGTGTAAAGTGACTTTAAATCACACGCTAATTTTGATTGCGAGTTTGTATTTCTGACAAAGTTATGTTAACGGCGAAACATGAGTACAGATCGCATTAGCCACCCTCTGTTTGGGAGAAATGTTAAGGGAAGTCGGGGAAATAATGTTTGACTACTTTGTTACGACAAAATATCTCACGTGTTTGACATGTAATTATTTTTGGATATTTCATCTACGACTTTTTTTGCGCAGTGCAAAAAATCAATTTTAAAGTTCCAATTCAACAGGGTAATTTAGAGAGTTGACACATTATATTTAGAAAATTGTGAAGTGAGTCTGTTATTTTTAATGGGAATTTTTAATTAATTTTCCTACTAAACTAGGTACCCGTAATTTCGTCGCATGATTAAGTTGAATATTTTTCTTCCATTCTATGTATTCCCGTCTGAACACTTATTTATGGAGAGAAAATTATCTGGAAAAGTTTCCTATTAAGGATATTGCGTGGAAGAGCTTTTCTTCGTAGAAATGTTTCTCGTACTTCAGCGGAAGTTTATTTTTTCCCCTTACAAAATTGTCTGATTTTTCCAGTGGTGTAACCGGAGAAGCTTTATGCTTTATTTTTCAAATAAGAGCCAGTAGAATGGATTTCTGGGACACTAGAAAAACGTATTACAAGCTGTATTTAAGTAGTAATGCTGTTGGTGTATGTTGGTTTTTGACGAAGAAAGAAAGTGGAACCTTTTAGAAAGCTTTCTATACCCTTTTGAGAAAGTGAATAAACTGGTGGCTGTAAGCGGGCACACGTTGTTGTGGGACGCACGTGTCAGCTATAAATCGTAGAAAAAGTTACAGCACGAAAACTCGAAATCCTATGAAAAACACGCTTTCTCAAGGTATAACAACATCACATATAATGTGTAAGTGAAAACACTTGAAACGTGAGAATACAAGAGGTGAGAGAGCCCAGACATGTACTCCTTACGTACTTACCACTACAAAAATGGCACACAACAACATTGTCTTCATACCCTTGTTCCGGGCTCCAGGAGAGATATTTGAGGGTACTTCTAAAACATTATCTGCAGGAAAGTTAGTTTACTAACGTTTATGGAGGATTTCATCAGCGAAATTGTTTCTCTACACAGACACACATACATTTATGCCGTCAGTACCATAAAAGTCAAGCACACGGTGCTTTCATTATTTAAATTGCTCAATTTGATTAACAATTTAATGCTTTGAACAGGAAATGAAGGCAAGAGTCTGTCATTCCAGCAAGAGGATATAACTTTTGCCTTTGCTTTTTGCTCCTCATTTTTCCATTCCCGTCAACCATGTCATACCATCTTCAACATCCGTTTTAATTTCACAATGCCTTTTACTCCTTTCCAGTTTTCTTTTGAAAGACATTCTTTTCAGGAAAAAGGATTTGTCATTATTTTCAGCAAATTCCAACAAAGTTTGGAAATAAGGGGAAACATCCTGTCTGGCTGGTCTGGCAGTTGACTTTGTCACAGATGCTGCGCGATTACGCACCCACGCTGTCTTGTGTTTCGTACTGGCGAAACGCTTTAATTTGTTTAGTGAGGTAACAAACGGTCATAATGTATCTAAGTGTACCACCTAATGTGGTAATATTTTGCGCGGATTGTTGTGGTCATGCTGGGATTCGTTCAGGAGAAGGAGCAAACTGCTGTTGAAACTGATTGCGAGGCTCATTTGTTTTAGTCCGAGAAGAGACAACAAGTATCTTTCCAATCTATCTTACCCCTCTGCTTTCTCTCTCCCTTTTACTCCTTTTGTGCGTAGAGGAATGTAGCATTAAGATATTTTCATTGGCGGATTCGGTCAACTGATTGCACTAGTAAGTAGTAACGCCTTTTCCTTCCTCAAGCGTCGCTTACGTGTGCCTTATCAATCTCTGTGTCCAACAGGAATGCTGTTTCTCTCCCCCTCCCCACTTTTACAAAATTCAACCGAAAGTTTCTTCCTCTTTGAGCCAGCTCCTACCCGAAGCACTTACTACAATTGCATGTAGGGGTAACCAGAATAAGACATTTTTGACGATGGTATCACTTCATGAAAAATATTTCTCAAACCCAGTTTCCAACACTCTACAAGACGAAAAAATGTGGCAGTCAGAGTAGTGTCTGGTTAAATGGAACACAAACAACTTGTACTCAACTCCCATTTTATATCAATTTTGTATCGCCGAGACTCTCCATTTCAAATAATTTGCTTTGCCTAATAACCCATAATGTGAAGTAAAGGAATAAAATAAATAATGCATCATAATATCAATAGCACCCTACATGCGTACAAGTACCCACTACACGTACAAATGTAGTGGTTTGGAAGGATTCACATTTTCGTTGAAAGATAAAATGGCAGAAAGAAATCTGCGTGAGTAATCTTTAAGAGAGTCAACAACGAGGTGCTGTATGTGAACGACTTTTTTCTCTTTCTCTCTCAGAGATAGTGTACTTGTGCAGCCGGTATATCTATACCTAAGTACACTGGAAACATGAATAAACATCCAGGAAATTTCTTTCACAATGAATGTGCTCACGTCCGTGGCGAAAAGGTGGCCTCTATATCTCTCTCTGGTAATGTTTGTACATTACATTGACAATGTAACTACTCGTGAAAAAAGCCACAAAGATAGGGAAAAGTATTATGGAAATGGAATGTACCGTACTTTCGATAATGTGAATTCCTCCGATACTCTTCCGTCGTCGCGGGCTCGCTTTTTTGGCTACCCCGACGGAAAGAAAAGAAGGACTTGACTGCATAACAACGTGAAAACGGTACACCCACTCTTCTTAATATTCTATTAAAGCGTTTTGAGAAAGTCCATTTTAAAGCTGGGTAATACGCCGAGAGAAAACTTCCCCATCGTTTTTCTCCTGCTGCGTACATTTCCCCTACAGGTATTATGAAGGTAAGTCATGACTGAAAGTTGGGGAGGATGATGTTACCGTATGCTTCTTCCAAACTGCAGCTCTGTCATTTTTTTCGACTACAGCAGGGAAGATATTCTCTTTCCGAAAATGAATACATATGTAGAAGACTTACACTCTTTCTATCTTTTGTAACAACACTTTCTACTACAATATCTTCTTTTTGGCCGGGCTTCTTTTATTGTCGTGGCAAAAGATGAAATAGGATTGGATGGAGTACCTACTTTATATACCATTTCTCCGGACATTTGCATGTCTCCAGTAGTTCCAGTTCTTTTACGGAGGAAATGAAACTTTCTCTCTCTCCCTTTTTCGCGGCATGTGTGAGTGTGTATATATATGCCTCTGTGTGAGTGTCCCGTGTACTGGCGTTTTCGGCTGTTTGTAAGAATACAAATCTATTTTCATGTTTTATTGCAGCGGTACATGTTGTATGTAGTGCTTCCAGTAGCGTACGCGTTCTCATGATGACAACAACATTATATATCAAAATGTAATCTTTTGAGAGCTGTTACATACTTACACGCAGATAGCTAGGTACGCGAGCATGTCTTTCTACAAAAGGCATTAGCTCAGCCAGAATGCGGATGTATATCTGCTTGTGAAGCGAAAAGAGATGCTCTCTCTAACAAAAGCAGTCTGTTCCAATCGTTTGATTTCACGTTTCCGTTTTTCCTTTCCCTTTCTCCTTCAAGCCTGAGAATGCTACTACACCTTTTTGGATAAGCACACGGTTGCTCGTGGCCCCACAATAAAAAGAAAACCTGCCTTTGTCTGTTTTGCATACCTTTAAATTTTCTTTTATGACGGATATTTTGAAATTATGCGCGATGATAGTGTGCTGTAATCATCATCATCATCACCACCATCGTCCTGTGTTGGTCGTAATATAGCGTAAAGGAAATGTATTGGGAAGCTAGCCGTACACTTTCTTATTTCCAATTCCATTTCAACAAACACGCATTCACATTATTAAACTGCGTTGGTCTGTCTTCCAACGGAGTAAAACGGGGCATTATTGAAAAATGGGGGTGGTGGTGGTGCAAATATAAAGTCCACTCTTTTCTTTCACAACGTAGCACACTAGCCGCGCCGTTATTGCTGTGTGGTGGCGGGTAGGGAAATTGGAAAATATTTTTTCTTATCGTCTTATTTCCTACTTTTTTCAGTCTACCAAAGATTACGACAAGTTTTACAATTTATATATACGGCCTTATATTTTACCACTACCGCACACACTCCATTTTTTTGAAAACCTTGCATCTCCAGTAGGATCCCTGCTTATTTATACTTGCTCCAGTGTAAATTCGACCACAGACGGACGTTACTGCCTTCCAAGATCGTGCCACATGAATTTATGTATATTGAAGTAAATTACATTTTTGTGTTTCATTCTTCCGCCATGTATACTTCACATCAGTTTTAACGAATACCACACAGTAAGTTATGTATTTTTTCAAGCTTTCTAATATTTTTATACCAATAATATTGGATCAATGGTTTTATTTATTATAAAAATGTAGAAATTGTTAGGTAGTCCCTGTATAAGTGTGTGTGTGTGTGTATGCCCCTTCCCTTGCTTTGAACACACTGTCTTTATTTTTACGCTTCCAGCTACAATTCCATCTTCAAATCACTGGCTTCCTCTTGTTGTGTGTTTGTGTGATTTCTTTTCTAGATGAAACAACAAAAAAAGAGAACGCGTGCATTCCCGTTCCACGTAGGAGTGATACACAACATCTTGAAATATATTGACTTAGTAAACTGCATGCTACTCGATTTTTCTCCATTTTCCCCTTTCTTTGTTCTGTTTTGTGATATTTATTTTATTTTTTATGGATTCGGATGTTAACCGTACGTGTGCATGTTCATAATGTCGGAGCGATTTTTATTCCTTAGTATATCTACGAGCCTAACAGCGGAACAGCTCCACAAGAAGAAGCACGAGGAGAGAAGATGAGGTAAGTACACAATGGAAAAACTTCCAAAGCCTGAACTGGACAGATGAGTGCACTAAGGAGAAGATTACGTTGATAGTATACGTGGGTTGGCTGGTAGAAACAAAAAAAGACTATAATGACTCTATATCTGTGTGTTTGGAATGTATATTCATTTAACGTGAAATGCAAAAAGTGTACCCGGGGAAAGTGTACACTTTCTCTCCACTACAGCTTTTCTCCTATCTTCTTCGTGATCGTGTTTGTCTCTCTGCTCTGTTGGTGCTTATCAACCATGGAATCACCCAACAGATGCAGATGTACTCAACAATCCCCATGCCTAGTAGGCGCATACATACCCCTCCAATACGAAAAAAAAATCGTGTATCCTCCGGCTAGCAAACACAGAGATATTTAAGTACCCAAGTGATAAAAGCAAACAGAGAAATCAGAAACTTTGAAAGGAGAGGAAAAGGGTAGGCATGTATTCGAACAACATTTTTTCTACTTTTGCTACCCATCATATTATATTAATAATCGGAGACCTCCATTTTCCCTTTCCTACAGCGACAGCAACTGTTTCTCCGTTTGCATGTTTATTGCTTGGCTCGTTACCTTTCGCGCTGTCGTTGTCTCGTTTCCGTTCTCGTGTACATCTTTTTTCATATAATATTATTCGCTTTCGTTACAACCTTCCTGAAATTTTCTGCTGGGCCTGTACACCCTTTTTTCGTCGTACAGTCTATCAGTATTTATCCGTTACTCCGCGCTGTTATTGTACATGGTCGTAAGAGGTGTAACGTGCTATATCATATCGCAAAAGTCATTCATTCGTTAAATAATTTTGTTGTTTCTGTGCACTTGAGTACTTCCGTATACCAAGTACATATCTGTTGTGTAGTTAATGTAAAATGTGCCTATTTCAAATTCTGTGTTCAATTCCTGCCATAAGGGAAAATGTTGAAAGGAAAACTGACGTCATATTTTTCTATGTAAAGCTGCCTACACATACGCTCACAAAAATATGATGTTGGTTTAAAGGATGACGAAGACGGATTGTCAAAAAGAGGCGAATAATGTATTGAACGTAGGGAGGTATATCCGTTTTCTCGAACGCTACTAGTCAGATCTTTCTTTCCAGCTACACGCATACTCTCACAAAGTGTACCACTTGCATGGAGAATTGGTAGAATCCGACAGTCGTCAACAGTGGGTAAGGTACTTGTCAAACACATTCTCATATTACATAGGCGTGCGTATTTTCCCCCTGACATCTGGAGAACTTACCAGGCCCTTTCGTCCTCCATTACGCCAAACGCAATCAGCCATGCCGAAAGGCTGGAATACTTAGAAGTAAGCCATTTTGAATTTGTATCATACGGGGAACTGCAATAAATTTTCTTTATCTGTGGAAAATAAGGGTTTTAAGGAAATCTGAGCTAAAATGGCAAATGACGCATATATAGCAGGAGGGCACCGGTACGAAGGGCTCATGTTGCCCCCAGTGCTGTTTGAACAGCTGCTCCTAGAGCTGCGGCTGCACAATTTCTAAATTTTCTTGATTATCCAAAATTTAGGTCAGTAAATCAGGCAGGCAAGCTGATGAAATGGGGGCTACTGCTGCACCAACTGTTTAGTCATGGACCGGAATATGTTATGATATATGTATCATGTTACCAATTCGCCACTTCAGTTGCCTCTCTCCTATTTCACGCTAGTTCCGTAAAGTGTGTTTGAAACACATAAAAACTCATATGTCATTGAGCAAGAAACAAGTAGGTGGATAATACTTTGTTCCTTAAAATTAACCACCTAAAAGGACAAATGGCTTTTGCTATAGAGAGTCAACTCACACATATTTTACCTATTACACTTATTATTATTATTATTATTATTACTATCCTGAAAGTACACAAGGAGAGAAACAAAAACTCCATCATAGTTAATGCTTGAATTTTATGTTATAGAGAACTAGCGCGACGACGAGCATGCCGTGTTTTTGCTACACCACCACCACCGCCGCCAAGGTCCTGAGAAAATATTTTCTTTTCTTTCGATAACATAAACCCATCATTACCAAGGTACATATTATTGCCAAAACTTAAATTACACTGGAAAAACTATGTGGCGTGGAGGTGGGGAAAGTGGAAGCGTACAGGAGCGTTGCAAGCTTATAACGACATCAGTGACTAAGGAGGACAAAGAATAAGACGACGAGCTTCTCTTTTTTCCACGCCACGAATATGATCTCATAACTTTTAATAAAAACACCAGGCCTGTTGGATCATTTCTATTACTGTAAAGTAGCCGTAGTTGTGCTAGTAGTTTCTTTACACACGTTCACTCTCTCTCTCTCTCTCTCGCACACACACACACACACCACAAACATAAACGTGTGTGTGTGTGTGTGTGTATGGATAGGTATGTATGTATGTATGCACTTCATAACGCCTTGGGTTGGTGGTGGTAGTGGCGACGGGTGATGATGGTGTGCATCACGAAGGTTTCCAAGTTCCGTGAATAATAAAAATGTAGAATGGAGCCAACATGGATTTTATTATGAAAGTCAGCACAAGTGTAGTGACACCAGTAAACCAGTAGTACTACACATTCATGGCTGATACGATAATAACTCAAAGCTATGCTGAACAAATAGAGCAGCAAGCTCGCAAGTTCTATTTCCACGCTCCTGATACCACTTCCCGCTGTCGGTATAAGGTAAACTATGTATAAAAATGCATGATATGGTATCATGCTATGTGTGTACTTTCTCGAAGGACGACAGCTTGTTTTACTCGAGCTCGAGCACTAAACGTTTCTCAGTTTGCCCCGTTTCCCAAAGAGCTCGTTTGGGGAAGTCAACAACCATACATGCTTTTCTCTTGCCTGTCTCAAGTACCTTCTTATAGTTATCATCTTCTTCTCCCTTACTTAATACTGAATTGTTACAGGGTCATAAAGGTACATATGAAAATCATCAAAAAAGGTAAACATGCAAGGCTGGAACCACGCAAAAATGGAAAATCATGAATGCCTTCCAGATATTGCCTATTATATTACGATTGGAAGTACGCTATTGTTAAACGCGTCGTGCGGCTTGCACTTTCTTCCACCTCAAACACACACACACAAGGAAAACGGTTGTAATATTCAGAAACAAAAAAAAGTTTGTTCACACAAAAGGTCTAAGACTTTTTTTGAGCGACGATGCTACCACCATATTTTGCTGGTTTTATTGAAATATTGAAAGCACCACGGAGAAAAGGGAGAAAGCAGCTAGGGTAAGCGTTAAGGTACGAAAAGTAGGTACCTACGACTTGAGTACATAATTCACATTCCAGTACAACACAGTGAGTGACATGCTAAAATAAGATGCATTATTTCAAAAATACCTACCTGACATTCTGACGTTTATTTTTATAAAAAAATATACGTATTGCTGGATAGTTTAAGTTGGCACGCAATAAAAACTGCCTTCTCCGGTAATAAATGTAAAAATAATGCTGTTATTAGGTATTTTGTTTCCTTTATACACATTTTTGTAGTCAAACTCATGTCCTGGACACATTACCGTTCGTTATACAAATTTGCCAAGTTGAAAAAAAGCAAAAAAAATATGGTAAAAATTAATAATAATGGCGGAAAAAATATCTGTATGTGCGAAAAGAAGTGAAAAAATATATATAAGGTTGTGATTTCTTTTAGACTTTTACCAGGAAAATTGCTTCTTTCATTCGTGTTATTAGTAAAGGCATAATGTTTACTTTCGTATGTTTACTCCAAAAATAACGATATAATATGCCTATTTCGTGTTTTGTAGGTCACACATCATTCGTCACAAACACATTGCACGTCATTTTTTTGCTACATTTTTTTCTTTCATTTTTGCCTCCTGTGAAAAATAAGCGTGTAAAAAATTCACTTTCCATGTCTGTAGTTTAGTAGCTTTCACCGTAACGCCGCAAAAAAATGTTTGCATGTGAATAAAAAGAAAAAGGGGAAAATAATCTACAAAAAGCGCCCCAGTTGTCGTATATCATGGAACGAGTCGGCGGAACGGTAGTGGAGTTATAGCATGGAAGCAGTACAGACAGCAACATATGAAAAAGTAGAAAGGAAAAGTTTCCACCGATACTTTCTCTTTTCCTTTTTACTTTCTTTCGAGGAGACTTTCTAGATTAGAATTGGCATAAAAACATTCATTTCTGATACATCATAAACGTTTTATCTCAATATAGTTTGAGCGCATTCAGGCGTATCGTCCTTTAGTATCCCCCTTTTTTCTTGTGGACAAGCCAAATAAGTAAGCAAATTGAAAGGAACAATCCAAGCTTAAAAGGAAAGCAAATTTGATATTGGGTAATGTGAAAAATTGTGCAGGGAACCCCAGTAAACGTGGCAGGAGTGGGTGTAGTAGTAGCATACGAAAAAGAAGAGAGATACACACACACGTGCAGTCTTTAATCTTTATGCAAAAAATCAACTCCACTTTAACATGCCTTTTCCATAGATTTTTCCCTACCATTTACATCTTTTTCATTTTCTTACTACATTTGGTAATTTATTTCCCTCGTCTTGAGCATAAACGTATTACCTAAAAGTAGTTTTAAATATCAAATGGAAGCATTATTACATCTATTACTTCATATTACATATAAATATGTGGGGGTACTGCTAACCAGTCAGATTTTATTTCCTGTCTCTCAAACGAAATTTTTGAGAAAAATTATTACTTCATATTACATATAAATATGTGGGGGTACTGCTAACCAGTCAGATTTTATTTCCTGTCTCTCAAACGAAATTTGTGAGAAAAACAAGAATTCTTCTCGGAGAAGGAACAGAAAGCAATATCCTGTTACCTCGTGAAAAAGTAGGCGATTTGGGAGGAAAAGTGCTTGTGTATAGGAAAGGAAGTACACAGTAGTAAAGTGTCTATACAGTGTACCTACATACATACCAGGGAAATGTATGCCTACCTACATTTTATAAAAGCACGTGCAAGCTCACCAGAAATATTTAAGTTATTCAAATGTTTGATCGATGCCCATATATTTTCCCTTTCTAACGTATTCTCCGGCAGGAGAACATCAAGAAAATTTGGACACAGACTGACATCCGAAAAGGATGATTACTTTTCTTGGATCCGTTCCCCTAAATGTTGATATGATACAAACATTCATTTTCCTACCACGTCTATGTAGAGATATTTCAGAGAAATATGTACATATGTAAACACCCACCCACAAACCAGACAGACGGACTGTCTGAAGGTAAGGTGGCTGGCTGGTTGTAGTAAGATCACTACCACACAAAAATATCCGACGTGGGGTAGAGCCACCTCCACGGTTCAATACCACCAACTCTACGCACGATCACACGAATACAACAATTTCTTGCATACAATTCGATAAAAAAGGAAAGTGCCAGCATCATCACGTACACTCGTAGAAATGGAAAAGTACAATGCATTTTGTATTAGTGTCCCTATTACATCATCCTTTATTCTGTCAACAAACTAGATATCCTCCTCGACCTGTAATGTCCATCTACCCATTCTACCTAGCTGTTTTCTGCAATTCCACTTCATGTACCGCTCGTACGTCTAGGTACATTGCACGGGAGCGTAGGACGTACCTACAAGGCTGCTGCTGAATGAAATGTTGAATAATATAGTTTAGAAAATTTACACTTCACAAAAAAACCCCTGTGAGTTGATGCTTTGGAGAATAGACATTATATTAGTTTGCACAAAGTAGTTGTGCCCCCTTTTCCCCTTCTCCAAACATACCTCCTACAATTGTGTCTCACGTAATATGTAGAATCTGTAGATTTACCTACTCTGTACTCTCCGAATTACATTGCAATGAATACCCAATTTGCATGCGCCCAGTTGAATCGAATTTTCCCGGAGTAAAATGCATTACTCCCTGTTCTCAGTTCATTTTCGCTGTAATGCAAATTTAGACGGGATACTGCCGACATAGTTCCAAGACGCGAGGTTCGTCCATCTATCAATCAAATTGAAAGGCGAAAGAAAATAATTCAAATCACGTGAAAAGCAATACATTTCTTCCAAACTGCCTTATATCTATCTCCCTCCTTATTTTTTATAGAGAGAGGACTATTTATGTATGTAGATACACACTGGCTTTGAATCGAGGCAATTTTGTTTGAAGATATTGGCCCTTCACTACTATAACTCTATTCTGCTTGAAGAACCTTTTTACCATGTCAAATAAGTGCACTCATTTCGGTTACTGTGCATTTATCTTTCCGTTGAAAGGTATAAAACGGCGGACCAGAAAACTATTTATATTTATCTACATGCCTTCCTGTGTGTGTGTGTGTGCATTTCGCTAGGAAGACGGGAAAAGGCTTTTTTTGTCTATAATTCACCAAATGACTTTCCAGGGAGAAGAAGACTTGTAGACAGTAAAATAATGGTGCACGCAAAAAATCGACATTTAACAGAGTCCTCGCATAAAAAATTGTAGTTACTACAGCCCTGGGAAAAGTCAGTCAATCCGCCTCTTGTGCTCCTTTAATATCTCACGAATCTTCAAGTGATGTCTACCGCTGTTGGCTGGGGTAGTACAGTTATTATACACATTCCGCTTGTGAGAGTATGGGCACACAATGTCTTTTTTCTTGACAATGGTGACAGCATAATATAACGTTTCGACCAAGAGATATGCATAATATAAAATTCATAATGCGATGGAAAGGAGGAGACCCAGAGAGCAGCAGGGTCACATCGAGGAAATGGATTCTTTTGAAGGCTTCCCTTCTTGTTGTCAGTAAATAGCATGCTCAAGAAATAATATATCTCTATAAAGTGGGCAAATATTTGGCTCCAATGTATGTACTCCTGGTTAAATAGATGACGCTCACTATTACACCATTTACACAACGGACTCGTACAGCTGTGCATATAGAAACGGGAAACCTATAAACTGTGTGTGAGTGTGTGTATACATCTACCTAACTGCATAGGTACGTGCATATACCCTCTACTATATATAGAGGCAATAAGGTCTATAAAATTATATTCTTTTTTATGTGATGACCACTATAAATACCACACCACCAGGACAGCCACAACTGCAACCAACACAATGGTTTCTCCTCATACCACAATGATGCAAAGTCATGACCCACGTTTTTTTCCTTGTCTTTCTCCCTTTCACTCGTTTCCCTTGCTCGTTCATTCAGATCACAACCTACAACGCAACGGTACAAAGCACAAAACCAGCCAAGAGAGCCAACAACGACCAGCTATATAGCGGAGCAATGGTAGAGAGTGTGTGTGTGTTTGTTCTTGTAGGAGAAGACGCGGAAGCAGCAGTCGTCAGGCTTCAAAGGCACACATATCGTAAGTTAACGAGAACCCAAGAAGTCCCTAAAGAATGACTTTTCGACATTGCCTCAGTCCGTTTTCCCTTTTTTAGTTTACAACTGGCGAGAAAAAGAATACAACGTTGGAATATAATGGGAGACTGATAGGTACGTGGACAGAAGAGAAAATGGTGAAATGATATTACCGTGCAGTGTACACCTATTTATTTCTCATTTTAGAAGAAAAATGTGCACACATTTTCTCCAGTCGTTGAGATAAAGACATCCTGATATACTAGTGTGTAAACGTTAAATTTCTTTATGTTTATTCAAAGGAGGAATTACTGATACTCCACACACTTGGTGCATCTTTGCCTATCGGAGTGCATACTTTTCCTGTATTTATATATGGACTGGGAGCTTATAGGGATGTGATAATAAAGGAGGCACCATCATCATCATCATCATCATCACCACCACGATGATGATCATGAATCATGGGAGAACGCACGTACGCTGAAATATTATTAAGCCAACTTCCCCCTTTTTACGGTGTCCTCGTAAAGGACAAGACGAAAAAAATAAGCCATCTTTATCGTTCTCTCGGTGGCCACCATCAACCATAAACCCTGCAACTTTCTCTCATCCATCTGTCCCCTTACTTTTACTTGATTTTTTTGCTCGTCTTTATGTCTCGTCTTCTCTTCTTTAGGGCTACTTATTATTGGGCTGTTCTGTCATCTCGTGTCATGTCAAATATTACAACTGGATAGGTCCGCTATCTCACTAACGGCAACACCACGTTACGTTCCATGACATTCCCTTTGTTGAGAACCGTCATATTCGTAAGTTATAATATCGTAATAATAAAAACTAGTTGTATGGTTCAACTTTTTCCGTAAATGCTCGATGATATATGTAGTACAAAGTTGACTTGCATTTCTGGTTGGGGAAAAAGATATGACAAACGACGACGACGACGACCATCATCACCACCACCGTCATCATCGCCCCAACCGCCAAGAGAATCGATGAATATATCTTGTTTTTGAATACCGAGGCTACCATATATAAATCACAATAAAACGCCGTCACGTTTCTCTTTTTTTATACTGGCTTCATTTATAACAACTTTTTTGTGGGGCTCTGTGTAAGCGTAGGTATATAGACACTTTAACCAGTAAACCAATCCTGTAGTTTATTTCCATTTGCACTCTCCAAGTTTCAAGGATTTTTTCAAGGATTTTTTAACGTTCGCATGTGAGTATACAAACTAGAGGAGAAGTAGGGGGAAATGACGTCCATTCCTAATTTTGTTTGTGTTAAATTTAATGCATTCCTGAAATTTTATCAAAGTTGTAATCTGTGTTCATTTAAATGGTGGCACGCCGGGCTGACACTATACATCAATTGAAAAATGTTGTAACCAAATTATGAGAATGTGCTTCCGTTTTTATTCGCCAGAATTTATCTATAATCTATATATAGATATCAAGCACATATATGAAATGTTCTCGGAGGAGGTTTACATTCTGTTGGGTGGGATGCAGTTTGAAACAATACTGCAGGAAAGTTGTTGTATTGCTGGGTTGATAAGACAAAAGTAGGCAAAGTAGGGCGACTGCTTTGTAGGACAAATTAAAATGTTGCCTTGTTGGAAATCGACAGAAAAGTGCTTTTAGTTTGAAATATTGTGCAGGGAGCTTCTTTGAAAACGTAAATGGTGAAAAGCCTTGAAACAAAAAGTTTTTGTAATTTCGGAGGGGTGTATCAAAAGGACAATGAAAGGACGTGATAATGGGTACATTTGTGGGAGAAAAAAGCTAAATCGCATTATTTATGCATTGTGGGCATTTACATGACAGGAATTGTTCCGCAGCAGACGATGAACTACTTTTTCATAAAATGGGAATGTGTATATTTAAAACATTTCCTATTGAACCTGTTCAAATGGTTGATTACAAAAAGGAAAGTAATCTCAGAGGAAACTGGGAAAATTGTTTGTTATCACAAAAACAGCACTGACCTGTTTACACAAACTGCATTTGTAATTAAAGCGTCGGAAACACGAATGCATTGCTATTGGTTGTACCTAGTGCAGTGTCATTTAGACAGACACGACATAAAAATGCCACATGGGAAACGATGATTGTTCCTTATCAAATACATATAGGGGTAGATGGATGTAGGCGAAAAAATTTGATTAAACATATAGTTTCTGTAAGGCGAGCAATACATTTTTGTGAGCATGTTTAACATAATAAAAACTGATAAAAGGAGCAATACAGCTTATTACTTATTACTAAGAGAAGAGTGAACTCATTCGAAGAGAAAGTGTGTATTCGTCAAAGTTTCCTTTCAGAGGAGAAAGTTCATATAGAACGGACGTCCACCACAAATGGAAACGTAGTAAGAAGAACGACAGCTCTGAGAGTTAGCGAGACTATAAAAACGAAAGAAAATAAAGTGTAAAGATGCCTACTTTGTAGTATTAAAATCCCCACATGCATGGCTTACCACCATCAGACCATTCAGTCACTCACTACCTCGCATATTAAGGGAAAGGGGGTTGGATGCTCAGAGAGAGACAGAGAGAGAGAGAGGAGATGGGGACAAAAACGGCAACAAGGAGAGAGAGAGAGAGAGAAAGACAACGGGCAAAGCAGAGACATGAAATAATGAAAGATAAAAGGGGGATGACAAAAAAGTACTTCTCCACTAGGAAACCGCATGCCACGTTGGTTTCTCCTTTATTCATTCCCTCTCCTCCCTATTTCCTTCTTCAAGTGTAACCAAACTTAATGGGGAAAACTCCTTTGAACAGAATGAAAATACTTTTGAATGGATAAACTATGTAATGCTTCTGTACTTTTTCAATTCATAAATTCAAAGCGGAATAGACGGCGGCAGGAGAACAAGTAAAATAGTCTCTCTCTATGTGTGTATGTGATAGAGAGACAGCTAAAAGGGAGAAAGAGAAGCAGCAGGCAGAATTTTTATACACATCAAAAAAAGTTGTCTATCAATTTTATTTTTCGAGTGGGTCCCCTGTCCTACTCTCTCTCTCTCCTCTAGTCTCCCCGAAACCAGCACAGTGTTTTATTGGCGCAGAGAAAAACAGTAAATATGAAGCGTAAACAAGGACGCACGTTTAAGCATGACTGGGTTGTATAAAAAGAGGTAAACTTTTTTGTGTACAGCTTATAGGAAAATAGTGTGCCCGTGGAAAAAGTTATTTATGGCTTTGGGAAATTGACGAAAGATAAAATTTGAGGTGACATGCGAAAAAATGTTAAAGAATGAGAGATAAAACAAGAGGATATATATATGCATCTCCCTATATATCATGTTTTCTATACACTGACGACGTGTAAACGCGCCTATAATCTGGAAGTATATCGTATACAAAAGTACATTAAAGAGTCCCACTTTTCTTCACATATTACATTTTTGTATTATGTAAGTGGCTTTGTTGTTTAGAAAATCTCGTAAAACTCGAAAAGAATTTCGTCAAATAGAAATTAACACAGAAAATAATAGAAAAGTTTTCATTTGAGGACATATTGTTGCCGTAAAGTTTAACGTAAAAAGTGTGTAGGTATACATTTATTCTCCAATTCCAATATCAGTCGAGTGGGAGTGCGTTTCAGATACACACTCTATGGCGCTATAATAGCAGAGAACAGCGGGAAAAAATTTAACAGTTGTGGGGGTATGTGTTGTTGTCTGGATGTTGATGAAAGCTTCAATGCCGCAGCGTCAAGAGAGAGAGAGAGAAAGTGTGTGCGGAGCATAATAACGGCGGACGAGAAGAAAATTGATATTTATATGTAAGGGTCTCGAGTTTTTGTGTGCTTGCTGCTATTCAATCTTTTGATGCCTTTCAGCAATAAAATTGTAGATTTGATAGGTAAAGTTTACGTCTTAAATTGAAATTTCCTCTGTAAATATGGCTGATTTTTCTTCCCATTTCCGAGAAATTCCGCGTGTCTGCTACTGAAATCAGTGTTTTTGTGGGGGATACACAATACACTATCAAAATGAAGCTACACCGACACTATATATATATTTACAGAGTACATGCATTCCCCTGTAATAGTCGGTGTAAAAAAATCTGGACTCGAAATCTGCATTCTCTTCCAGTCTGTTCTATAGATGATGTACACATTGATATTCTAAAAGACTCGAGGCAACGTGATAATAAAATCGAAACTGTGGTACAAATCAAAACCTCTTTTCTCC
The DNA here is from genome assembly GCA_027744055.1 of Callyntrura sp. NNG-2020. Taxonomy (NCBI): domain Eukaryota; kingdom Metazoa; phylum Arthropoda; class Collembola; order Entomobryomorpha; family Paronellidae; genus Callyntrura; species Callyntrura sp. NNG-2020. The sequence goes on along the minus strand of JAHZNE010002677.1, from coordinate 567 downwards.
ACTTGTTCTCTCCCAGTAGTGGTAGTATACACACGACAAACAGGAAAAACCAGTTGGCAAAGTTGTTTTCACCCTGTGTAGACGCGTATAATAGGTATTGTGACAAGAGAGCAGACACACACACACACAACACACCAGTTTTCTCTCGTACACACTTCATGAAAAGTTTAAGCGGGAAAATAATGTAGATGTATGATATGTCTGCCTACTTGTATGCATGTATGTGTACTAGTGACAGACATGGTTGTTGTAGAGAAGAGAACTGCAGACAAGAGGCACGAACTCTGTAGCAAACCCACATATCCCTACACAATACCCAAAGGCAAAGAATTCAGATTGAACAATAACCTTGATCTATCTGCAGCGCCTGGTTTTCCGTTCAGATTCATATATAAACACAAAGCAATTTTCATGGACTACAAGCACGCCTAGAAAAAGTTGTGGTTGCGTTGCATCCGTAAAATCTTTTTGGGTAAATCTTATTTGGGTAGACCGAATAATTAATTTTCCAGAGAATAAAATTATTTTTCCAGAAAACGTCGCTTATCATCTGGAAAAGTTAGGATC
>JAHZNE010002676.1:0-20435 GCA_027744055.1 Callyntrura sp. NNG-2020 | reverse complement strand
GAGCAAGAAAGCAAGTCCCGATCAATAAACACCCGGAGATGACGGCAATGATGCGAAAGTCCAATAGGAATGCGGGGAATGTTGTGGCACAAAATTACTTTTCTTCCTGCCAAAAGAGATACTTGCGAGAAGATTCACCAAAAACTTGGCCAAAATAAAGTTCCCATCACAACTCAGTTTATCACCACAGCACAAAATCAAGGTTGCACAACTTTTTGAATAATTATCGTGTGAAAGATCGCTCTACTTTGTAGATCGGACCACCCAGGTAGCTGGTAAATTTCAAAGGAAAATATTATTTAAAAAAATAACAGCAGCAGCAGCAGCAGCAGCAACGAAAGGAATGTTAATCCTCAATTTAAATATAACCGCGAGTGATTTGAAATCTAGAACAACTACTCTCTAAGAATACTGACGGTTACTGAGCGTTGGTAGGGAACAAACTGTGACTGTAGACTATGTTCCAGCATCAAAATTTTTGCAACGTTGAGAACGGTCGGGAAGGAAATGCTCTACTGATTATCATGTGTTTGCAAACGCTCGGCTATATATATGCAGCCTCTCTCGCTCTCTCGACGTTCGCGTTCTTTTGTAAAGAAAGTATGCAGAGGAGAGGAGAACAGGCAGAGGAACTGTTGCTGTGCTCCGCTGTGTTGCATGCCCATTCGGAATTTCGCGATGATACACTATATAGAGCTGTTGTGTGTTGTGAACACACATACGGGGATCTCTCCTATTGTGGGATAACGATGACTTACGCTCAATTTTTCCCCATTTTTGCAAGCAATGATTGTTATTTTTTTATACAGACGTGCAGGAAAGGTATAGCAGCAAAAAAGAGAAGTGGCGCTTGCTGTTTCGCTCTAATGTAGGGTAAGAGTATAGGACATGGGATGACAATTGTACCATTACCTACCTATACAAAAAAGGGTGATCATTTCTCCAGCGGTGCAATAAGAGTGTCGTCAGGCGTGTTGTACAATGTCTTTTCTGTTGTGGGATGATACGTGAACTTTGAGCACACGATATGACAGTTAGAGCTGGTAATGTTATTACGTGTCGGGAAATTAAAAAAGTACGTTGGATTGGATTGGATTGGATCATGCTTGTTGAGGGAATGACGCTATACTCCAGGTTAATCCAGGCATCGGCAGATTCCTGTTCAAAGTCTGTTTTTGCTGCGAGGTGCAAACTACAAAACATATAAGGACGAGGAGGACAAATTAATTAAATTACGTGTTATATTCTTGCCCGTTTCGATAAATTTGTTGGTTTTCGGTTGGGCCTGTGTAAACCCTGGAAAACTTGATTGTCCTTGGAACACCTGCGAACTGCATTTTGCGACATGCAGACTAATCTTGTAATGAATCATCTGCAACAATAGGTTAGGTAACCACAATTCGTGTGTTTTACAAGTAGACGCCTATACCTAGAACAGATAATGTCAAGCAAGACTAATATTCTCACGTTAATAATAATCCTGTTTCTCACGACTAGCTTGTAATTTACTAGAAACATGAGTAATTGGTAACATAATCACTGTAGCATGTAGATAGTCATTAGTACTACGTGAAGCTGGTTAGGCGGGTACTGCCGGGCTTCATACGTAGAAGAATCCAGAAATTCTAAAAACATACGACGTTACGTACAGTCATCAAGATAACATATTATACGCTGTATTGTTCATTGCTTGCCCTTTCCTGCTGGATGCGCATTTAAAAAATTATTTCTCGAGCTTCAATTTTTCCAAATCAGGGTTATTAGTATACTCGCTTTTTCCTAGGGAGAGATTCATTTAGTAGCATTGATTAATTAATGCAAGAAAATCACAGTGGGAAAGCGAAGGCAGTAAGGTATGTGACTGTGACCAATGGGACTTGTTAAGGTAGGTACTAGCTTGTTTGATTAACGTGAATTCCCATGGACACGAAATTTCCCCATACATTTAAAATGGAAGCTTGAGAAAAAACACACAATCAAAGTTCAAAGTCGAAGACGTGTGTGTAAATGGTTATCATCGCGTTGTAAATTCAATTTCTCTTTTCAACTGCTATTGATTTACTGTACGCAGAAAGTAGTTTGTGTCAGGTGCCGGATGGTGAGTGAAGTATCTCATGACATGGCATCCTTTTATGGAAAAATTAAATTTTATCCCAACCCAACCTGAACTAAACAGGGTTTGGTTTCTCTGTTTTGCTATGGTTTCAGCCTTGTAAAAATGCGGCGTAGTTAGGGATACTGAAGGGTTCGGGTTAATGGTTAATTTGCACATATGCGACAGAAATAAAGAAATACCTGTGCAAAACTAGGCAAAAATTAAATAGCGTCAATACAGGACGATATTTTTAGATGATTGGGTACTGAATTTCCGAGTGCAAACAGCACACAGCTGAATTTGGCTGTTCATTGGGAATTAGAGCAAAAAATTAACCTAGAAATGAAAGGTTTATAAATTACGATACAAATATCTCCTGCTAATTTGAAATCGTCAAGGTTTTTATGCTGACAACTGAACATAAAATACTGAAAATTGATTTCTCTGACATTTGACCCCTTAGGTCACAGGAAATGAAACGTTGGAAACTCCTGTCATGCGTGCTTGTAGTTAAAAGAAGCCCCAGAACTACAGCATTGTGCACAGTTAATTTTCCCTTACACATTATTAGAACATGTTAATACACTTCAGACCTCCTGACGTGACACTCATGGGATGATGGGTTGTCAATCATGATTGGCGAGTGATCAACAAATACGTATGATCAGTTATACGTATTATCAAGCAAACCCTGGGTGCTGTATGTGTTCAGTTAGGTACTGCCCACATTTATATTTGTATATATACGCGTATATGTAAATAACATTATTTGATCGGTGAACAACTTTTTTTTATTACACATCAATTATTATTAATATTCACATCTAAAGACAACTTTAAACTGGATTCTTACTCATTCGATCCCGTGTCTCCTCATCGGCTGATTCTTATTTTGTTGATCTCGCCAGACAGCAGCGACGTATGCTCTTACATTCCCTTATCGTCATTCTCCGCTTTGATGCCACGCGTTAAAAATGTTACGTGTAATAAGTACGGTCATGCATTCAACTACCGAATGGGGTTTATAATTAATTAGTGTTTTTTGTACATTAACTGTAAATACTGCTAGCAAATCCAGTAGCTAAAAAGGAAAAATTTTAATGTGACTCATAGACTTTCCATTAGCAATTAGCAATTATAGTTGATTAAATTATAAGGATAAATGCTATACGAACGAAACGAACTATACTCATATATGCTAGCTAACACGTTAAGGAAGTAATATGGATATAGATAAATTAAATATAAATATAGATTTCGGTTCACATAATCTGCTATGCATGATGCTAGCCATAAATTTACCTGTATTACGACATCCAAACGTAGGCATGAGCTTGCATCGCACTTGATGCAATACCGGGGTCCAAAAAAATTAGTAAACACGCTTTAACCTTGAAATCAGCTCATGTTTTACTAAAGAATATTTCGCTGTGAAGCATGAAATAAACATTGATTTAAGCTGTCACTGATAATGATTAACGGCGGTGAGGGGTGTACTTGCAACATTAGCAGCAGTTCAAAAATACCATAGAGGATGAGATGCCACCCTTAAATGCATTTTAACTTATCCTGCTACCCCCTCTCCGTCCCTTCATGTTAAATCTCTAAATCTTGGGGGAACATGCCCCCTACGACCCCCGGTTCATACAACCATGATTTGTACGTTGATCATAATTTATTATGTATTATTGGTTAAAAATGAAAAGTAAATGAATTTTTCGATTAAATAACTAAATTATGAGAAACTTATTTCATGGGGTAAACACAAAGAACAATTTGCCTGCCTGAACAATTGTTTCCTGTAGAATACCCGTATAATCTTTTTAAAGCACACATGGCCATGCTTTATAGAACTTCAAGACATTTTTTTAAAATATGCAATACTAGTTCAAAAGATGCAAGACTGGTGAATATCCAGCTGTAAAATGAGTGGTAAATAAAAATAAGTAGTTTGCATGACGTACAGAGCACGACATTGAAATGTTGAAATAGTAAAAAATTGTTTCTATCTATTATGTAAGTTTTATACTTTTTATTTGCACTTTTGCTCGACAATGTATGAATATTTTTCAGCGTATTTTTAAACGGTCATCATAATTATACTGATAAAACGATAATCCCCCACTGCCGACAATGCTGCACAAGCAAAGAAAATGTCTTATGTTCAAACGTCATTCCATTATAAATCACCTACTACTAGGATGATCGATCACTCAACTTTGATCATGCAGTTTGCATTTATTCACGGGTGGAGTGAACAACACTCGTGATGCATCACACTACCAACAACGAGTCATTCACTTCTTCAGTGCATGTTCCAACACAAAATGAACCTTAACCTAACCTGGGATGAGAAAGTGGGGTGATGCTACCTTACTACTATTAATTAACCCACCACACATAATACACATAACACTGAACACTGAAGAGATCCGCAATTCCTTCTAGTGATTCATGTCTTGCTGTCCAGTGCAACTATTAAATACTGCATACCGTATTACATATGTCGTAGAATTAATGATTTCTTCATTTCATTGTGAACGTCCATTCCTCGTCAGAAGTTTTGTAGAATACAAACTGGTGATATTTTTTTCACACGGTTTCCTACTAATAAGCCGATACAGCGTTAACTGAACACGTAGTACAGCAAGGAAGATATGTTAAAGGTTATACCTACCAATTAAGAATGCTTTTAAGAAGGGAGCATGTGCGTGTGAACAAGGCAGTCAACGTACTACTTAGCTGGTACCTTCCTCATTCTTTGAAGTGAAGTTGCGTCAATGACGCAGCGTCAGCAAATTCATAATCCAGGCGTAAGTACCCAGTAGTAATGGTGGGTACATCATCGGTCTTATTTTTGTATTGCATACGTGTATCATGTTGTTTGTCATTTTGTTGGGTTGTTCTAGGTAATACAGCATTATCACGGTATTGTAAGAAATAAGTCATGGAAAGTACAGTAATAAAACCTGAATTTGTTGCATCAATGGAAATGGAAAATTGTACGACCACCAACGTCAATTGTTCCATGCATTTTTCAGGTGAAGTTGGCTACGAACTGAAATAAACAATTTTTCCTTGCATGTTACTGATGTATTTTACACTGTACTCCATTTTATTTGGTGTTGATTAGATTTAATGTAAAAAGTTAGAGTTACCACCGGCATTGCTTTATACAACAAATAGATAATAATGATCTATAATATTTTGAAAGAATGAATGGATGGACTTTGATACAGATGATACGAGCAAACAAGCAACGACTAGGAAAATGACTATGAATAATAAAATAGTACGTATTATATGCTTCAAAATGGAATAACATGCGACGATAATGACAATGACGCTGCTGTATATTCCGTAACATTTTCTGATTACATACATGATGTTATTAGAACACACGTACAATATTCATTCGTATTTCTTTAATGCGCGACAATGGATTGGAAATGTTTGAACAATAATTGTATATAACGTGGTAATGTACAATATACCTAGCATAATTACGTAAGCGCTCACGCAGTTTACAAATAAACTATTACGAAATATTTTCAATTTTTGAAGAAAAAAAAATTATAAGTATTATTGTACTTTATAGCGTGATAAAGAATATAATTTCAATTACAGTTTCCCTTCCTTGCAGTAAAACTTCATGAGTATTGTAATTAACATTTTTTAAAACAAATTTCCTTGTGTTCTCATTAGTGCATTCTCCGTTCTCGTTGAAAGTTTTATAGGGTTTTTAGTTAGCTGTTGGGCAATACATTTATGTTATAAGTAGTTATTTGAAGCATTTAATACATGTTCGATTCCAAACAAGATCGTATTTCTTGTTGTGTATCAGTGACCAGTGATTAAATGCTATCCCGTAAACACTCATATAAATCAACCACGTTTAAACTATTTTAATGATGATCATCAATGTCAGTTGCAATGTCTTACGTACGCCGCTCCATTGGGTTTGTCTATCGATATTATTATAATTGTATGGTGAGCAACGGTTAGAAAAAATATGACGGTGACGGACGGATAACGTTGAGATTTTACATGGGAAGAGATTGTTAAGAATTATTTTCTCTGCTTTTAAAAAAGCTAGACAACGTCAGTTTTCCCACCTTTTGGAGAACAACTTTGTCAGAAAAAAGTTGTGCTTTTCTGCGCCTTGGTGGCACTGGAAGGCACAAATGCAATCTTGTTCCAAAGCGAAATAGCTTTCCATTCTCCATATCTATCTCAATCTAACCCGCATACCTCCGTCTACTTCGTGAAACAGTGGGGGAACCTTGTTTCCCACAGTGTCAAATCTGCCATGCTGTTGTAACAGAACAGACCACATTTGACAAAAGAAGAATAAGGTGATGTTACACGTCTGTACATAAACTGAACTTAACTTTTGAACTTAATAAAATAACTAATAAAGAATCGCCGTCAGGTATCATCCTTGTATAGTTTACATCATTATCAAATTTTTCAACTGCTTAAATAAGGTCGGAGAAATGTAATAATTAGAAAATTAATCCTCAACTCAAAACCTAATTCATTTTAACACAAAAACGTGAGGGTGACTGACATCTGTTTATAATAGGGTTCAACAAGGTTTATTTACAAAACCACTTACAATACTTTACAGTGAAATTTTTTATCCCCTTAAAATGCCCATGTTCAAACTGACTAACCGTTGCTTCAGTTTGTACAACGAGTCTCAGATGACACTTAACAGCAGAATTTTTTTCTACCCCGAGAAATAAATTATTTCGACATTTTAATGGTGTAAAAAATTGTAAGCCAATTTCACAATTTATAACATAGCACGTCTTGAAAATCGTCAATATAACTTGTTTTTGGTATAGTCAATCAATATTTTGAAAAATATTTTAACGGAAACTACTCGTTTGTTGCAGAAAAAAACAAGTATAAACATCACAGGAAACACACACGCACACACACACACACACACACAGCCTTTCTTTTTCACCTCGCCTCCCCATAAAGATTACTATAGGTTGTATAGCAGGATTTTGTCTGGAGCTTAAAAACTGCGTGAAAGAAAATACTCCACGGTGGTGACTGTTCTCATTGTGAGGCACGCCTCGCTTAAATACATTACATGTACTAACGATAAGTACACTGTGGATTTACTCCCTGGAAAAGAGATGTTTTATTGGACGCGACGAGCAGAAGTAGTTTTTTTGTGGTGATAAGAAAATTGTAAATTGTATATACTATCGAAGGAGCAGCACGAGGAGAGAACTCGTTCAGAAAAAGAATTGAAGAAGAGAAAGGAAAGGACGTAAATGGGACATCGGTAGACAGAGTTATGTGACACCCCTTGAGACCATAATCTACTTTCTATCCAGGTCCATTACCAGCCTCCTCATTGTCGAAGGCATTATCAAAAACCGATTTCTTAAATTACTCCCTTTGAGACTCTTCTATCTTGGATTCTGCCTTGTGCTTTCTATACCTTTCCTTCTCTCTCTCTCCTTGTCGACAAGACAGAGTGAGTACGTTAGTGAATACTTAAAAAACTTTTTCTTTCCTTTCTTCTCCGTACTACCTTACTTTTTTTTACTTCGATTGAATATCTCCTTCGATATATACCCAAGGCAAGTTCTCGTTACTTGTACACACACACACACATACACACATACACGCTGTTTTGTCGCATTTTCATAGATGAATACAGCAGCAGAGACTCAATCAATACAGCTCTAAAAATTTAGTTAAAATGACCTCGTCCCTATTTGCGGGGTTACAGGGGAAAATTACCTGTTACATAGAACATTCATCCCCTTTTCCGCCATTTCTCCTCCTAATGCCCCCATATCTCTGGGAAAGTTAAGCGGACATTGTTGCTACTTATAAAATGGGTAAAAAGCCGATACAATTCCATTAGACTAAACCGGGTATGTTTCGTCTACTTAAAGGGATTTTTTAGAACTTTTTTTTGCTATATGGAAGTTACACCGTTCCTTGGCGTCCAGTGTGCAACTCCCTGAATAGAAATTGGAAGTAAATCTGAAAAACAGCACTACAAATAAACCAGGTGTGTGTGCTTCGATGCTGTCGTGATGTGTGTAATAACGTATGCGATGAGTGTAACCCCTGAAATACCCTTCGTGGTGTGCGCCTGCTTTCTCCAGGATTGAACGTACAGTCCTGTTTATTTTCCGTTTTACCCTAGAAAAAATTAAAAATAAGCTTTTCTCCTCTTGTAGACCGTATGTCTCCAAGCCTATACTACTCTTCAACTTTGCTTGCTTTCGCTTAATATTGCCAGAAGAAATGTGAGAATCGGATGGTGTAATGCCCCGGTTGCTTGTAGTTGACTGATTTATTACTCTCACCCACATATTATTCACCAGGAAAAAAAAGAAGAAGAAAGACCAGAGAGGATTGGAAGAGTCTTTGGTTCTCTCTCTCTCTGTTGTGAGCAGCCTCACTTTGTACAAATATTAGTCTAGCAAGAAAACCAAAATGGTTTTTATAGGTAAAGTTGTACCATGTACAAGGAGGCAGGCACTTGTACCAGTACAAGCCTCCATTATTCAGAGAACTCTCTGTACGATGTGATGAGACACGTTCGAGTACATAAATAGTATTATTATGTCTGGTTCGGAAAAAGAAGCGTCCTTCTTTCTCCATGTGGTGGGGCTATTATTGCTGGAAGACCCTTATCTTGTATTCTCTGCGTATGTTCGAAGGATTTATTCGTTGGTGGAACACTTGTGCAAAAATGTAAACCAGTAGACAAGCCACCAGTGTACTTACCATTATTATTATCATCATCGTCATCATCGCCGCCGTGTTCGTCGCCATTACCCGCGTCCCTATCACATCCCTACCATATAGCCCATCTTGCACAATATTGTAGTGTGCTTGTCTGATTGAGAGAAAATGGTTTAAATAATGTTTCGTTCCGGTACAAGCGCAAGCAAATGTGTATAGGCTCGTGTATCCAACTGCAGTCATTTGTAGTGTTTTATACTGCAAGTGGAGACTCACAATAGGAGACAACAATAGGTGTTATTGTCATGCTAAACTAAACATTCCTAGCAGCAGACCCATCTCGCTACTTACATTTGTTTCCAGCAGGCATTTAGAAGAAGAGAAAGCATGTAACATTTTGTTGAACAACTTCCCAAAATTATCTATTTATAAATGTGCGTGTAAAAAGTACGTACCTACCTATCCAGCAGCGGTAGTCGGTTCATCATTTTATCCGGCAACAACGGAAGTTCAGTTCCTGTAAAGGGCTCTGTATAAACAAGCAGAGGCTAAATTTTCTCTTTAAGACATTGGCCGAGGGTATATCACCAGTTTAGGCGGCACGCTGCTGTAGCGCTTTCCTGGGTATAAACGGTATATAAATAGGAGATTGCTGTGTGTGCGTGTGTGTGTGTTTATAATATGAGGGGATGTTATATGAACTGCACAAAAATACACAACACGGGGAAGCAAAGGACGATGACTATGTGAACATCAACCTCTCCTTCGGGGAATGCCTGCTGATAAGGAAGACTAGGAAGGAGAAATAGGAGATAGATACCGGCAATAATAAATCAAAGCATTTAGTCCGGATTCACGATCTGGGAAAAGTGGAAAAAGAGGGAACAGGAAAGAGATGCAGATTTCTCTCTCTCTTTCTCGGTATCGTTCCTTTCCGCAGTTATAGATGACTTGTCATAGAGGTAGAAACATATAGTGGTTGGATAGGAGCTGTCAGTGGGGGCTCCATACTTCCCTTGTGCATCGGTATAGAACTTTTTGACACCGTGTATATGGCGGCGTTGTAGCAGTTTGTTGTGGAGGAGTCCACCAGAAAATTCATTATAATGGTAGTGGTGCATAAATATGATCCGAGGAAAAGCTGTTCACACACCGACATTATTGCGATCTTCTATAGTGCAGTGCAGTGCCGTGTGGCTGTAGTGTCTACACTTTTTTTTTATTGCGACTTCCTCCTGTTCCGTATACACTGTCTCCTTCTTGCATAGTCTACTGGGGTGCCTAGTCCGGACACACGTTTCAATTTTTATGAAAACTGTATTTTCCGGTGGGGCATTCAGTCTATTTTAATGAAGGCCTCGGGCCTTTACCTAAGAATTTTCCAACTTTTGGCTCTCTCGCTCTCAATAAGCTAGTGAGTTGGGAAAGAAAAAATTATGCAAACCATATACCATCGCAGGACAAAGTTAAATCTTTGTCAAACATTCTCGTTCATCATGGAAAGGTTGCTGAATGAGCCCCCAAAATTTTGTCGATGCAAATATTAATTATGCTATATTAAAAGTCGTTAGATGTACATAATATAGAATTCCGTTATTATTTCGCAGTAGAAAGTAGCTCGCATAATTTGAACGGGGTAGGCAGCTCTGCATAGTCGTACTCGTACTGTTGGTGATATGCTTATTACTTTTACTCAGACCAGCTTTCTGCTTAGATATATTGCTGCTTTATTATGGGGCATTTTGCAACATTTCATCTATAATACACACCCACCCAATTCACAATTTTGTGTGCATGATAACATGCTGGAAAATAGTTCATAATAAACAGAGTTTAATCAAACTGATGTACATGTAAGCGTCCTAACAGCAAGACATCCGCTGCATATTTTAATGAATAGACCTGCAGTAAACGAGTAAACCTTCCATGGTATAGCCATAGCCAAACAGAGAAAGAAAGCGGAAAAGAAAGAACGGAAACTTAAGTTTATGTCTTATTATTGTCATTTGATGTCGTCGTCTTCATACCTACTCTTCCCCTTTCTTTCAGCAAAAAGTGGGCGGAAACGCGAAAGAAAGCAGTACAACAAAAAGAAACGAATTCAGCACCACTGCATATAATGCCTACTATTACTATTGTACGTACCTATGCCATATCTGCTGAAAAAGATGGGGTGACTATATGCGCAGCCAAGGAAGATTTCAAAGTGACTCTAAATATGACATTTGACATGGGAATGGGGCAAGAAAAAGGAGCCAATCTGGTCGGTGTCAAGTCCCACAGTAAATTGTCTTTTCTCCCATTTCTTACCCTATCTCGGCAGATCCTTTGCTCCTTCCCCGTATATATACTGTGCCTGAAGAGAAACCTGACACGTGTGATATCTGCCATTCCAAATACGTATAATATTTAGTCTGCCACCACCACCAACTCTACTTCACAGGTACGGGTGTGAGGCGGCGTTTGTTGGTAGGAACCTTACGCCTTCACAGACGATTTTGCAATCGAACACTCGAGGTAAACCGTTAAAGAAATAAATTTATGAACGGATTTTCTACCGCTGTACTGCATGGCGCTTCGTATTTATTCTATCTCTCTCTCTCTCTCTCTCTCTTTATTCTAACTAGTTGCCGGATGTATCTCGTAAAGATGCATTAGTTAACGATAATTCATTTGTAGAGCCCCTACCATCTGGAACTGCTCGTATTCTTGGGCTCTCCCACAAGAAAAAACATTCAACTTGGTAGTTTTGTCTATTTTCCATACATATTTACTTATTATTCACCCAATTCTTATTGATTGCATAGTCAGTTGTCGGCTTTTGCTTCACTTCCTGTGGTTCATTTTTGCATATAAAATTCCCTCTGTATACATCTATCTGCGCATTTACCAACACCCCGTAAAAATCTATCCTAAACGATGTTTCTCCTTGGAATCGGCAAAAAAAAATGTAGACGAACAAGCAGTATCAAATGCGGACTACCCGATATCACTTGTGAGCTGTGCTGTGTATATTGTCTGGTTTGGTGCCTTCACCAAACACAGCAGCAGCAGCAGCAGCTATCGTATTGTGCCGTGTACAAATGCGTGTTGTGCTTACGTACCAGAGAACTCACTCAGAGATCTCTGCTTATCGCACGAACAAAGCACAAAAGAACGAATCAAGCCAAATCCAATAAAAAATTCTTGGCTTATTGGCTTACTTTACTATCCCGCTCCCTTCCACTCTTTTTTTATAAACTGTTGTGTGTGTGTGTGTGTGTGTGTGCTTACTTCCTTTTATATTCGACGGTAAATATATGGACTACACTAGCAAATTTTACACTTTAAAGGAAAAAAAATAAAATTTTTTAGATGCTTTCATCCTGATTCTTTTTTCCACCTCTGTGGTACTACCAATAGAACGAATCATTGCTTCAATGGACACAGTCATACGATTGGGCTCCTTTTTCAAGTACGAACAAGAACGTATTCTCGGGAAAAGTCATTACATAAAAGGACCAATATAAAAGGCACGACTTTATACAAAGTAGACAGAATACTGATATGTTAGTTATACTTAGGGGGAATTGGGAAAGCATTCACAATATTGTTTGAGGGTCGTGTGTGATGTGGTGGTGGTGCTGAGTGTGTGCTTCATTCAGACAAAGAGGGCATCTTGTTAGTGTGCAATGCACTGCAGAAAGTAAATGAATTCGGGGAAAGAGTTTATGGTGCATTTCACTTTTCTTTGCTGACATTTGCAAAATTTGCTCAAATTGTCACCATTCTCAATCTTGGAGGCGAGAAAAATCATATCATGTAGGATGTAAGGGATATTTTAGGCCAAGGTACAATATATGTATGTACACGCAATAAGATTTATTGGTTGCGAATTTCACTATATTGAGTTTGGAAGAGCGGGAGGGGATTTGGGGAGAGGATACCAAGATGTAGACGTAATTTATGTGTATTGCGCATGATTATCGATGATACATCACAATTTACCAATTTACATAAATAAGCAAATAAACAAATCAAGCGTGTTGACCATTTAAAACTCGTGTATTTCAAGATAGGCCATATCCATTTAATAATTACTTATGTTTCCATCTCTTTATATCAATATGCAATTAATTGAATGTAGGGACACAAATTTTAATTGGTTGAGTGACAAATATGTATTGTAATTTAAGCGTATCATGACATTTTCTGTCATGCAGACAGCGACATATAATCAATTGATTGACAGAAATGTTCTGATAAACCTGTCATTAATCACCGATCATGTTCATTGTTCCTCATGTAGAAATCTCTATTCTCTTAAAAACAAGTCCTGCAAGCATACGCGTAAGCTGAATTTTCTCGTTCCTAACAGGCAGCTTTATCTGAAGAGAAAGATAGGTTATTAGGTAAACTGGAACGATAGCCTAAAATAACAAAAGTGCCAAAATATGATGGATTTGCCGTTGTAAACGTCTATTATGCCCTTATCAGCCCCAGCAAACTTCAGGGTTATGCAAGTAAATATTTACAGCGTTTTATTTTTTACACTCATATTTAATGCCTTTATACAATCAACCCACCATTTCCATTTTGTCATCTGACACGTCATAAAGAGTCAAAAGCGAAAAATCGAGTGTCATGTTTTTCCTTCGTCCTGCAACGGTGGTGTGCCTTCTCACCACCTGGGCCACGTTAGGAGAAGCAGGTTTGTCCTTCATAAATACCTCCCTATAAAAACAATCTGGTTGAGTGGTATTATTTTACCCTTTGTAAATTACAGCGAGTAGGACCGATGTACTCCGCTACTTCTCAAGCATATCCGGTTCCAAAATAATAGCGGTGGGAGAAACTTGTAACTGGGATTCCAACGGAGTCTTGGCACAGCTAAATAACGACCAATGGAACAGTTTGATGCAGAACGGAGGAGATTTAAATAATAAGTGGAAACAGCGACTAGATACGATAATCCCTTATTTGCAGCAGCTTCAGGATGCCGGAGTGGTGGTAATATGGAGACCCATCCACGAAATGAATGAAGGTACGCGGTAATAAAACAAGGGTAAATACTAGATCTGGATGTCACGGGTAAAATACTGTCCCATTTTTCTTGTAGCGTGCAAATTAACGGAAAGTATCGATTTTTGTAGGTTGGTCCTGGTGGGGAGGTAGGCCTGGCTCTAATGGAAGCCGCAAACTTTACCAAATCACTTACGATTATTTATCACCCAAATTCAATAACTTGGTGTGGGTCTGGTGCGTCAAGGATGTTCAAATGGACTCCATTGGAGAATACTGGCCAGGTGCCGACTACGTTGATGTAGCTTCCCTTGATGTTTGGATGAACCACCAACCAGCCGACCAACACTACCAGAAAATGTTGGAAGTTGCCCAAGGGAAACCTATTGCTCTTGCCGAGACGGGAGCAGTCCCTACTCCTGCCGTTCTCGAAAGACAAAACCGGTGGATTTGGTTTATGGTGTGGGCTGAGTATTTAAAGGATCCTTCTTACAACAGCGATCAAGGTGTTAAAGATACCTACTACCTGGCAAGAACATTAAGGCAGGGAGAACTTACCGGAATTGGCGACGGTGGTGAAAACCTGGCTCTCCATCATCCCGTGAAAGCAAGCAGTCAAGAGAATTCTGGTCTCGCTCCCCAGAATCTGGTGGATGGAGATTTGAATACACGATGGGCCAGTGATGACTCAGAGCAGCAGTGGGTGTATGTTGACTTGGGAGCAACAAAGGCAATTAAAACCGTGGTGGTGGAGTGGGAAGCAGCATATGCCAAGGGATTCCAAATTCAGACCTCTAATGATGAAGACTCGTGGACCACCGTGTACGAAAACTACAATGGCAGTGGGGGATCAAGCCATATTAGTCTGTCAGCGAATGGGAGATTTGTCAAATTGTATGTTTTTCAGAAGGGGACCGAATACGGCTACTCCGTTAAAGAACTAGAGGTGTACTCCTCTTAACCAGGAGACACTCCAAAACAAACAGGAGTATACCTGGATGTTACTATTAAAATGTGTATTTTCGTAATTGGGGCAATTGTATTGTAAAATCGATGTGTTATTCCATGTATATGCTTTTTAGTCCAGAGGAAAACTTTCATTAAACCTTAATCGGATAAAGACTGGCGCTGTTAGGGAAAATTGCAAAAATAAATACACACGCATCTCCTCAATCTATTTTCGCGTTTTGATTTACTGTCTTCTTCATTTAGACAGGTTCTGTTCAAATTCCACCGTGCGCTCTCATTACCGTCATCTGTGTCGGGCGTGTTTGTTTCGAGCATATGCCCTTCACTAGTATATATGATATAACGGGAACTTTGAAGAAGAATCCCAGTAAATTATCCCCA
Source organism: Callyntrura sp. NNG-2020 (assembly GCA_027744055.1). Taxonomy (NCBI): domain Eukaryota; kingdom Metazoa; phylum Arthropoda; class Collembola; order Entomobryomorpha; family Paronellidae; genus Callyntrura; species Callyntrura sp. NNG-2020. Next base: position 5,260 of record JAHZNE010002676.1, on the reverse strand, counting down.
TTGTGACACACAAGTTACGGTACATGTGTGCATGTGTGGCGGCGGCAGCAGCAGGGAAACTAGTAGTGGTGGCGGTAGGCTTCTTAAAATTCGAGCAACTTTCCATTATGCAACAACTGCTACCTTGTACACTTCAATAAAACTGCTTCATTAGACCATTATATTGTGGAGGGAACTATGTGTGTTGTCGTAGTGTAGTGACTATTTAATGAATGACAGACGAAAAACACAAAGGTGGCTCGTCGAGGTAAATTTTGAGGAATAGACAAGTAGTACACACACACACACACACACACACACACACGTACCCCATGAAAGGGATGCAGATGGGGAAAATTTTATCCTCAAAGTCTGCCAATTTGCCAAGTTACTTGTTACTTTACCTATTCACAATATATATACTCTGTTGTGAGTGTGAGTATGAAAGAGCCACTCAAAGATTGTCTGCCTTCCAGCATATTTCCCTCTGTATTCCCATATATCCACTCTCGGCTCGTTAGGATGATAGGACGCTGCTGCCGTGCCTTGGCCACGATTTTTTGTACTTTGTTGCTTTCAACAAACGCCTCGAACAACACACCAAGTCGCGGAAGGTACCTACCACCGTGCCATCCCATTTCCAGTAAAATCATAGCGTACGTCCGCGTGTACGTTCCAGAGTCGTCATCCAGAAAGCACGGTTGGTTCTGTGTGACAGGGAGAGCAAAAGAGAGAGAGAGAGTGAGAGAGAGCATATATTATTGTATAAATTTATATTAAAATTTGTCTATAGGTATGCAAATAAATACATACATCAAGACAGCATAAATATATAGTGCAATTTATTATAGTTTTTCTCCTGTAGACACAGCCACACACACACACACACGGCTTGTATGGAGATGCCCGTACTTATGCACGAATGGTTTCTCCGTCTCTCTCGGCATTGGCAGACGAACGTATCTCTCTGGCAAGGAGCAAGCACCAACAACAGCAGTTTCACCTAATACCAAAAACTAATTAGGCCTTTTCCATCAAGAGAGCACTTTCCACCACAAATTTAATATTGTTTCCCTCTAAATGTTCAATTTACTTGTGATGTGATGGGCTGTGTGTGTGTGTGTGTTATTATGATGAGCGTTATTCTGTTCAACCAGGCCGAAAAACATTTCCAGGTCCATCATCATCATCATCATCATCGTCGTCATGATGCATGCATACCTGCATGTAGCGCGTCTATAGATTTGAATAATACAGAAAATGAAGAGAAGGACGCGACTCGAGCTCTCTGCGCGCCTCAGAAACATAATATATTTACCTTATTTTCATTCTGGCATTCATAAAGTGTGTGTACTCTCTTGAAATACCAAGTTGGAAGAAGCAAGAAGAAAACAACGTTCCATTACTGCTATTTTAACCGACGCGCAGAGGCAATCATAATAATAACAGTAGACGTTTATGTCTTGGAGGGAGGGGAAGTGAGTGGGAGAAGGAGAGTGAGGAGGGACACCCTTTTCAGGGAAGCTCAACTTGCAGGCTAAAAAAATTAATATGCAGGGAAAACCAATGAAAGCATGTAGTAGCTTGGGAGGCGAGGTAGATAACAGGGGAGATACATGCAGGCATATATTATTATTATGATCTACCTACTGACGACGTAGTAGTTTGTTCCTGGTAAATGGGGAGAAAATTAAGACAATGGTGCAATTAAAATTATGGTTATTAAGGCAATTGACGGTCACGGATATTTGTGTCATTGATCCATCCAATGACCTTTTTCCAAGTTTCTTGAGCAAAGCGCTATATAGGGTATCAACAGTACTACCGTACGGGGATCGGTGAAATATTGGAGGATTTTAAGAAATTCAATGAAAATATGGTCTAAAAATTATCCGTGGTGGCATTTTAAAAATGATCATTAAAATACGGGGAAATAAAATGCTTCTGCTTATCGATCCTGTAAAGGTCATGAGAATGATACACTGTATTCATACATTCACACAAGAAATATGACAAACTTGCAAATAGAATGACAGCAGTAGCTGAAATATGAAGTTTCCAAGAACATGCTTCTGTTTATGCTTGAGGATGTGAGCGTGGGTGGAGAGTGCTGTTTCCGAGGTAAGGTGTTATATAAGAAATGCATACCTACACGCATATAACCTCATGACCGGCATATAATATCATATTAAATATTACCCCATATGTCAGTTGTCCAAGAGAGTAGACAGTTATTACAGGGTACCCTATGTAAATACACATTTTCAAAGGCAGGTTGTACTTTGTAGGAAAAAGATGACGATGAGCACAAATTAAAAGACTGCATAATACGATGAAGAAATTGATGATGATTGGACCATGAAAAATTGCGTGGGCCGGTGTTCTAGAAAAATGGCGATCAAATGGAGTGAGTCACTCAATATTGATTCAATATTGGAAAAGGGGCAATATCAATATCTTTACATTACCTTTTATTGTGTTTGATATTTTATATTATGCAGCTTCATTAATAATGATGATGCTACCCTTATTGACTAGCGAGTGACCAGCATTGCAAATAATTTTGCTGAGTATTGTCATCAAATCGAGTAAGTTTATTGGTAAATAAAAGACCTGCACTTAAATTGATTGATGCCCTACTTTCTTATTATTGGAACTGGTGAAAGGCGGTATTGGTTCTTATTAGTTAAAGGAGGTTGATCAAACACTGCACTTCTGAACAGAACGACACATGGTGAAGTGGCTAGCAAAAGGTTTGTTTGTAAGCAAAAATTGAAAGAAAAATTTTATTTTGGTTGCAGTTTGAAAGCTTTTTTTGTTTTCAAGTAATATGTGAGTGCGCTTTATGAAAGAGACGCTGTGGTGGTAAGTGGAAGGTAATAAACAGTTCATTGGGTATAGGGCCTGAACCCTTTTTTGAAAAGGGGCACTTTCCTTTCTTCCAGTTCTGCCCTCCTAACTTCATGCCGTCTACCGTGGCAGTTAATAAAATGACACGAGGCATTGTTACAACTCTGATATTTCCATTAAGAATCTGTCAAATTCTAGGATTACTTCCCTTAGTAGTTCAACGGAGACAGGATGGATTTACCGAGTTGAGCTTCCGGTAAAACACATCCCTACCTCACTGGCGGGGGATAGAAACTTCCAGAAAGCGGGTTTCCTCACAATATGAGACTCCTTTTAAAAAGTTATTATGATTCTGATTCTTTTATTGTTATTTTTACTGTCAAGGTGGCTTTCCTTTCCAATTTTCTGGAGTTTTGCTTTAGCGTTGCTTTCCATAACGGGATTTATTCAGGGGGTACACTTTCGATCCAGCTTGTGGGAAGAAGCCGGCGTGCTAAAGACCCTGCGTACTCTTTGCATCACATTTCACGGAATTGTGAGACTGACCAAGTAAATCCCATATGCCTTTACTTAAATCTCACGTGAAATTAGAACGTACCTGGCTTCCAAGTACCTTTTCAATTTATGTATTACAAGATATGTTGTCAGTACTATTTAATCAAAGCACTCTCCCGGGATAATTTCAGTTATGTGTACTTTCTCGTCCGGTGTCGACATTTCCAGCGGTTGCTCTCAGAGTGGGATAAGACGGTGGAGAATTTGAAATTTAGCAAGGCCGACGTGAAATTGGGACATTTTGCGAGGATGGTGTCCGTCGTGATCTTGTTATACGCGGTGGTGGAAAACACAATGTTTATTTACACCGTAATCAATACGAACATAAAGGAAATCGGACCGTACGAACCAATCAAGTATAAGTTTGGTGCGTGAGCTTTCTCTCTCTCTCTCAGTCGGTTGTACCCTTTTATACCTGTCATTCGATTCACCCTTCGTCATCAACCACCCCACTTAACAAGCATGTCCTCTGCTATTTCTCCAGAAAGGAACAAATCTCTCTCCACCCGGCTTCACCAGTCTTGGAAAGTGGAGATGCACCTGCCATACAGCATTTTCCTCGTCACGGCAAAAATATTTCGACAAGCGGTATCCTCCTACTCGTGGAACTTTGTGGACGCTCTGATGGTGGTGCTGTTTCGAGCGCTCTCCTCCCACTTCCAGTCCCTGATGAACAACGCCATTGAGGTTGTTGGAGACAGCAGCGAAGAAAAACTCCCCGGCGTCTGGGAAAACGTTCGATGCGAATTTGAGCAGTTATGTGGGCTATTGAAAAAATTGAATGAGTTTCTATCACCTCCCTTATTACTATCTTACGTTCTCAACGTCATCTTGATGGCAATGCATGTACGCGCAGCTGGCATAAAGTGCATTTAATATAGTCACTCACGCTCCAATAGAGATTAAACCACTTTACTGCACTAGCACTACTACTGCCTTAAGAAGAGAAAGCACACCATAGCACATACCAAAGATATACCAGAGATGTCTACAGGACTCCTGTTATTGAAACTGTTATTTTGTTTTATGTCTTGTATAGCTGTCCCAGTGGATAAGCTCTAAAGGGATTGAGGGTGGACACGGAATGACTATGTACGCATCCATGACTTCCTCGCTGTTGATTATCCGAACAGGGATGGTGACGTACTACGCATCAGAAATTCATGAAAATGCCCATCAAATTTTAGCCGTTGCTGGGAAGTGTTCATCATCAACTTATTCCATTTCTGTAATGGACGAAAGATAGTCTTCACTTGACATTTGCTTTATAATGTTATGATTATAGACTGCCGCTTCAAAATGTACACATACATGCATGCTTTGATATTATATGCATGAAATGCACGTGCTTTCCCCTTTGTATATGGCATTCCGAAAGGAAATCAAAGTTGGAATATATGAATGTATCAAAAAATATGTATGTACGTGTAAATCCCGTGCAGGCATAGTGGCAGTGACTCCTTTCCCTCTCGTTATAATGCTCGTTCTTTGTACGTTTTTTTTCTGGCAGTTGGAACGCTTGGAAAGAAAATTGGCAGCAGAACGAGTAGGAGTTAATGTTGGAGGAATCTTTTTCGTATCCAGAAGTCTTTTTGCATCTATAACTAGCGTGATATTTACGATTGAAATATTCCTTTTGCAAGCTGGGCAACCTCCGCAGAGCCCGTCCAGTGGAGATCTCCTGTAACAAAAGTTGATTTGAACTCGGGCAATTTTCCCAATATGGAGGAATATCTCTCTCTCTCTCTCTCTCTCTTCTACTTCACTAGTGAAAACTTTCTTCTCCTTGCTCTCTCTCTCTCCATCACAAACTGCTTTCTCACTCTCTCACTCCTGTAACTTAATGTTTTCTCTTAAGAAGTGTGTGGATACACTT
>JAHZNE010002675.1:0-31101 GCA_027744055.1 Callyntrura sp. NNG-2020 | reverse complement strand
TAATAACGTAGTACCATGTCGGGTTTCTATGCAGGGCTGACTGGGGTAACGAGTTACACTGTAGCTTGCTCATTAGAGCGTTTCACAAAGGAAGAAATTGATTTTTTAAATAAATATAAGTGACTGCCAATTGGCGTTGGTCTATTGGACGCATACTGAGGTACACGTACAACCACCACACTAGCACAATAAAGATACCGCATGTTCGGATTACATATTTACGCGTAAATAAAATATGTATGGGAAAGCAAGGCAGGTAAAAAGCCAATGTGTTACTATATTACAGTAGAAAAAGGTAATTCAGCTGTGATGGTAAAAGTTGTTGCACGTAATTTAACTCTGGCCCAACGTGAAAAGATGAACGATAAAAGAAACAATAAAACACATCGAAACTATAAAAACAGCCTTAAAGTTAACCAATCGGTTTTTGGCGGGTCGTTACAGTATTTTTTACAACAGGTTATAGTATACCCTCCATAAAGTATTCAAAAAAAAACTATAATTTAAGCCCCGAAAACGAACATTAGCTGATAAGACAGCAATACACTTTCCCTATTACTATACACACTATTTACTGCCGTAAAATCTCTCAGATATACAAAATGTTGATCTTTGCTCGTTTGCTTACCTCGAGAATGATGAACTTCCGCAGAGTATTATTATCAATCAGACGGTTGTACCAGTACCACTTCACCTCAGGACTAGGAATTGACTCGATGGCACACTCAAACGTGGCATTGTCACCTTCAGTTACCCTCACATGTCGCGGGGTTGTCTGGGTCGCTTCCAGTATAGTTGGTGGACAGGCAAATTCCAAGACGGAGAGTTCGGAAAACTTTTTCCCTGTAGAAGAAAAGAAAGAAAAAAGTTGCAATAAAAACATACATAAATATTTATCCTTTGCTATAATGTACGTTCCCACCGTGGAAGCACGTTCAATAAACTCTCAAGTTCACCACAAAACTAAAGAAACAGATCCCATTTTTCTTCATCATCCTTCTCCTCCTCATCATATCGTCCTTCTCTTAAAAATAACACCATCAGTAACCACCTCTGCCATCATCATCACCAAAATTGTCAACCCTTTCATTGTAGAAGGCGACACTCTTCTCCTTCTTGGATTCTCCTCACCGAGTCCCTCCTTCACCTCATAAAGCAGAGAATGTGCACTTTACTTTGCGGCACTGCCACCAGAGAAAAATGTAAGGGAACAAGGAGAATAAAAGGGAAAAAGTAACATTTTCCTTTTATTATGACTCTTCTTCTTTCAGATGAAGATCTATCACCACACTTTACTTTCTTTTCTGCTGCTTATATATTATCATTATTTAGGCAATCATATTTATACTTTCATATATACCATCCTTATGCACGTGTGAGTGAGTGTGTGCGCAAATCACCATCAATATTCATTTATTCTTTTTTATTCTCTCTTGCAACGACATCGACTGGGGCACAACGATGGGGATGTCGCTGCTACATGTAACATGCAACATGCAAAAAAAGTCAACAAATGTATTCATGCGTATGTGTGAGTGTATGTGTGTATGTGTGTGATAGCACCGAGTGTAAATATTCTTTCCTTCTATGGTATTCACATTATTCCAGTAAATATCAAGTCAAAGACCAAGGCCATACGGGAAAAGAATAAGAGGGGAGGGGGGCAGAAGCGGAACGACTATAGGATTCATATTCACGCATTCACACACAAACAGCAGAAAAAGCCAAGAGACTTAGTCATGCGAGTCAATCAGCCTTTTGAGGCGTGCTGTTTTTGTTGATGTTATTGTTGCTATTTTTCTCCACTTGCCTGTTTCTTCTCGGTATCTTCGTTTATTCCAATGCCAACCACCAACACCACCGCTGCTGCTGTTGCCTCCATTGGGTACTTTTCATTCATAATGCATTAGCATTAAATATTTTTATATTCATGGAACGTGTCAAGCGAGCAAAAGAAGCAAGAGCTGCCAATGAGTCAAAATGGTCTCGGATATGCAGGCAATGCAACTACGGAATTGTGGTTTCGCCAGAGAGGGGAAGGTTAACGCTTTGCGGAAATATCAGATATGACAACTTACAAAAGCCCTACTTTGTTGCCTGACTAGATGGACTAGGGAAAAGTAAAATGACTGTGAAACAACTGAAAGTTGACTGGCAATTGTGCGTTAATTCACTTCATCATTGTTTCTTTAGCACATCTGCATAAAATATTTTTTTCATTATATATGCATCTTCTGTTGCATTAATACGTCGTATCTATTTCCCTTGTCACTTTTTCGTCAAAAATATTTCAATGTCACGTTTGGTATATTCCCTAGCCACTTTCGTATAAATGAAACAAACGTGTAGTAAACCTATCATCAATGGGCTATCTCAGTTTGTCAATTACCATTTGCCATTCTGTCCGGACACTTGCATGAGCGTATATCATGTCATTCTTGTATATGCGTATGATCGCATTACTTATGAATCATCCCGTATTTTGACATTTACGCACATACACAATTGCATGCATAATTATTTTGGTACGGTACTATTATATTTATCGAATATCGAACTGTTACGCTGTGCTACACGACCATAATTATAGAACACACGACAACGAGTGCAGGAAGAGCGGAGGGAAAGGAAAATGAAACGCACGCACAATATCATGGACGTCACCCAATCTTGCATAATTCAAAATCTTTATCCTCGAATAGGAATATGAAAAATATTCATAGCTTTTTGCTGAGTAATATTTATCTTATCGGTTAAAAATCAGAGAGACAGAGCCATACAAACAGTATTATAGATTCAAATGGATCGTCGAGTATAATGACTGAAGTTTATTCTTGGCAAGTTTTGTACCAGTTTTTTTTATTATTTTCGTAAATGCAACAATAACAGTATTACCATATGAGGCAACGGTAATATGAAAAAATGTAACATAATTTAGGGCCTATGCTGTCGTCGTTATTCAATTATTTATTGTTGACTGTCTCTTTGCGTCTTCATTGTCGTGGCTTGGCTTGACTACAGTGGGTGAGCAAAATACAAAAGGTTACTTGTACACGTTGCTACATATTATTAAATTACATAATAATAATAATAATAACAATATTCCATGCCTAGCGAAACAGTGGACGGTACTCTACTGCATGATTTGGTTCTTCCCAATTATCCCATATTATTTTTTCTATTAAGTCAGCGTATTATCGCCGCAGATATAGGGGCATACAAAAGGAGAAAAAAAATGCTTCACAATTCTGCTGCTGATGATGACGATTATGATTATTATAAAAATCATGATGAGAAAAACATGCAAACATGCTGCACGAAGTGCATCTATCAAGCGGGATTATCTTGTAACAGCGGCAACCCCTCATACATACACGGAGAGAGGCAGGCGAAAAAAATGGAGAATATTTTTGATAATGATCATCATCATCTTGCCAACTTGCCTGCTTTCCTAATAATCGCTATGGAACATGCGGCGTGTAGAGGATACTCTGAAAAGTGGAGTGTGTATCGTGTAATAAAAAGAATTGGTGCCTGACAGGCAAAGGCTCAAGCGATAATCTGCCGAGTAAATGGAGGGAGCAAAGAGGGTGAGAGAAGTGGAGGAGGAGGATGAAGCGGGTAAAAAAGTGAGGCTCTTGTTTGTTGATGTTTTTTCTTGACGCTACCTTGCTGCTGCTGCTGCTGCTGATGATGAGGGTACATTTGGTAACAGCAACTAATACAGGACAAGTAGCAGTTGTTGTGGTGACGGTGGTTACTTTTTAAAAAAATTACCATCACTACCAAAACTGGTCATCATATAATACTACCGAGCATCTCTCCCTCTCAGCCGCAGCAGTTTGACAAGGAGAGAGAAGTGGTAGTAGTTGGGAGAAGAAGGCGAACAAAAAATGAACATGTGTAAGTTTTTCTTTCTCTATTGCTCTTTATGCTTTTTTATGCACAGGTTTTTTTCCTCGTCCTGATCGCCGTCGTCACCACTGTGTAATAAATAGGAACATGACAAGCTGACAGAGGAATATTATGGTGAACAGAGAAAGAGATTGTAGTGTGTAGTGGATTGGGGGTATTCAGAATGGAGTGCAGTGACTCTCTTTCTGGTGCGGATGGTGTAATACCATGATGCATTTTGTGCACGTGTTTTATGACAGGATTTATTCCCACTAACTACTAACTACATCGTGGTGGTAAATAGTAGGTTTTACTACAGAATGTCGACTAGACAACAGAGCACAGAGTCACTACCACCATCAGCAGCAACTTAGGCTACACAATAAGATCATTTTATATTACACGCATTATTTCATAATACGCAAACGGCGACAACAACAACAACAGTGAAGTACGACGATCCTGATTATGATGGTAATCCCACTAAAAAATTACCAGCCTTGTCCCGCATTACGTATTATGCTTTGCATTCTTTTCAGAGTAAAGTTGAAATTTACAAACTGTCGTCAGTCCCCCTGTTTATTTCATTTTATTCCGTGAATGATAACTTGTGTGTGTGTGTGCGTTACCATTTCTCAAGTGAAATGACTCGTGTCAAGAACAAGAAGAAAAAAGGTTTTACGTTCGTGTTTTTTTGTTGTCGTTGACGTTTCACACAGTCATTAATAATGAGAATGGCTGTTTTAGTTTTGGAAACATAAAATGTGTGCAGTTTGGCTTAGTGGATTGAGTAGCTTTTTTATGGCAATAAACGTGAGAGAAACTTGAGAGTTTATTTTTTTCTTTTTAGTCACCTTGCGTGATGATTTTGGCATACTACGAAATTTCTACTCGTTAAAATTACATGTCGTCATCATACGAAATGTTAGCTAATTGTAAAAAGTTACATGGTCTGAGATGGATAGATAATAAATAATACACTTTATTAAGTATAAAGTGAGATGCTTAGGTAGAGATGAGAGAGTATTAGAGCATTTGAAGTGTGTGTTTGTGTAGATTGAGTTTACCTGCTAATCTGGGTGGAGTATGACATGATGGTGACTGAGGAAGTGGGATATTCTCCTTTTCAATCCACAACTTCAAATCACGAAGTCGACAGTCACATTCCCAAAAGTTCTTATGCAATTCCATGGCGTGTAGCTGAACCAGGGATTTTACCTATTTGGCAATCAAAGAGAGAGAGACAAAAAAAAGATTAGTCGTGAAAGGATGTTGTAAATGTAATAATAATAATAATAATAATAATAATAATGAAATAAATACTGGCACTACTGCTATACTACATGTGACGTGATTTTTTTCTCAATTTGGCTAGATATTCATACCACACAAACAACAACGCATGCTACATACGAGTGCACATGAAACGCAATAAATTACCGAGTGATGCGTGTCTTTAAAAAATTTCGACGGTGTCACGTACGACATAAATTTAACACGCTTATCGAGTACTCGTAATACTCTCACAAATTTTTAGACATTCTCTCGCTGGTATTATTTGCGTTTCACGTTGGCATGCAATTATTTATTTTTCCCCTCATTTTTTTCCTTCGTTACTAGTTACCATTTGTGTGATTGTAGTCACTTACCGTGTGGTTGTCGAGAGTTGTCAGCCTATTAGAGCTAATCTTGAGTGACTCGAGAAGCTTAAGATGAGCAAAGGCATGAGGATCAATCTCAACAAGTTGGCAACGACTTAGATCCAGTTTAACTAGCTGTGGGACGAACTCAAATCCACCTTTTGGGATTCGCTGGATCGGATTCCCCGCCAGATTTAAATCTCTGCAAAAAGAGAAAAAAGCAACAAATAGGTACACTTGTTCATGGTAAACAATTAGGAGGACTACATCTGCAGACACATATATCTAGCGCTTAATTTTCCTGGTGGAAATCCCGTCCAAAAAATAGACACTGGCACCTCCACACACACACATACATACATGCTGATGACTTTGTCTAATTTTTAATTCTCCTCCGCAAATATTCCCGCAGTATTTATAGGAGGAATATGTCTAGCTCTGTCTTTGCTCACTAATACCACTCGTAGAGATGCATACCCCGGCGAAAACTTTATCTTTGGCACTATTTCCTTGAAAAGCAGTCCTTCTCCAGTGGAAGCAGCACTCCTATTTATAGAGCCAATGAGCAAGATGAATATATGGCTGTTGGATTGTCGTTTCGTTCGTGTGTGAACCTTTTTTCACCTCCTCTTCATCTTCACCACCACACGTTGTGTTCAAATGGTTGGTCGGTCGGTCGGTAATATGTCTACTACTACTGTCTCGCAGAACAAGAACAGCGAGAGAGGCAAATAAAAACTCTTTTTGTGCCGTGATTTATTATTAGACGCCATAACTCTTGCCAAAAAGCGAACCAAAAAGGAGAGAGAATCGAGTACCTATTCCAATTATTACTAGAGAGACTGGCCATTATTTCTACGACCATTACCACTACTAGTGGTACTGGACGCTTCAACTCGTAGTCCTTCTTACCACCAAACTACACACGAACAGACTCATCGTTTGTTCGTTCAAAGGATGGTGATGATCATGACATGCACCCATAAACCCCAATATTTATACCAGCGTTGGTAGATGCAGACGGCGGAATAGCAGTATTAGTGATGAAGATAGAAGTGGCCCTGGTCCTCGCAGAAGTAGCTCTGGTAGTAGCCTCTCGTCTCCAGTAATGATAGTCTTTTGTTCAAACAAAAGTACGAATCCACTAAATTTATTATATATTTATTTTTTGTCGATAGGATTTTTAACGTGCCTTAGTCCTTTTCCACACAAATCTCTGGCACAAGTATGCTTGTTACACAATCTCTAAACGACTACTACTACAAAACGGAAAAACAGCACACCACCACTGTTATGCTGCTTATTGCCGGAATGGTTAGAGTGTTTTATCAATTATTAAACTACCTAACCACACTTCCCTGTTTCGACCTGCAAAAGTATGCTTATTAATTATACAACTCTTCAGTCGTAATGCTCTATATAATTGAAATACTCTTACGTGTGCCCACAACGAAAGGAATTAAAGGCAATTGTGAAGACTCGCATTCAGATATTTAAATAATTCAAAGGTGAATGCAATTTTTTTTACGAGGAATAACACTTTTGCACGAAAATTTGAGACAAGCGGGTGTCCGGGCACTTTGGGCGAAAGAAAACAAGCGGGAATCGATTTTTACATATTTCTTTGTGTCGTTAAATGTATATGTGGAGCAAATGCATGGTAATATAATGCATACACAAAGTTCCGCGTTCTCATCATCATTACTCGAGAAGAATAAAAGAGAAAAAAAGAGAGGAAACCCAGCCAAGACACGACAAGGGCATTCCTCACATAAAGGCAACGACCCTTGTGCCCAAAAACTACTTTTTCCCTTTCTCTCTCTCTCTCTCTCCCGGTTTCACTCCCTTTTCCCTTTTTCACATTTCATTCGGTTCCCTTTTTTTGCATGTCTCCTTTCAAGTCCTCCTCCGCCTCTCAACTACTGCCTGCTTTTCATGCATTATTATGTTATTCATATTATGCATTCACATTCTCCGTCCTTTGGACATGTGATGGTGTTGTTGGTGCATGCTTGATGCATATCTAACGTGCACGCCAATCTGCATAATATTGCAATCTCCTGAGACCCTCTCGTATTCCTCGTCAAAAAAAGAGTGAATGAGTGTGACTACCTGACTGCATGTCACTGCCAAAACTATCGTCGTGGTTAGACCATACTAGTAGCAGCAACACCAGCACCACTAGTCACGAGAAGGAAAAGGGAGCGAAATAGATTTTTCGCATTTTGACTATATGGATTTGGATTAGATTCTGATTGTAGTACCATACAACAGGAGAGCAATTCATTTTGACAGTAACAATAGCAGTAATCGTGGTAGTCGTGGTGGCGATATTATTAAAAGTATTGTTATTGTGCCATGATGTTGCTCCCTCTCCCTTTCTGTCTTTCTCCTTCACTCTCTCTCTCTCTCTCCCTCTCTTTCTGTGCTCCACTTTTGTAGTGCCTCTTGCTGGACGAAAAAGAAATCTTCCACTTTTCTACGTACAATGCAATTACTGGAGCAGTTATTATTACTTTAGCACATGCAACCTTCTTTTTTGACCGACAGGAACGTACTTATTAAACCTGAGCCTTAGCCAGTATGATACATCAAGTGAAGCAGTTCAATGACGTCGCCGAGTTTTAGCACGTGGTAATAATGATAATTACTGTTATTAATATCATTATTATTTATAAGAAATATGATTACGCTGACGAAGCCTTTGTTTATTTGACTATGTGTAACCAGAAACAGAGCCCTTGTCAGAAAAAATGCTTAGCTTTCCTTTTCTTGTATTACTTTTTTTTCTTCTCCTCCTAACAACCCCGAAACTGAAACCACCAGCTCCATTATAATAATTAAGCCACGCATAAATATTACACAACACTGGAGGTTATGAAAAATGAAACAAGCAATCCAGACTGGTCCTGTATAAAAATGACCTTGAAAATGAAAACAATTGATACATTTGTACCTATTTCTTCAGACTAGTCGCTGTGTATGTTTCTTTGTGCTCTCACGTACTTTTCACCAGCAGAAATCAAGCGGAACGGAAACCCTGTAAAAAGAGTCTTTTAGGTCAGGCGGTAAAATAAAGTGCATTAAAAATGTGTGTTATTTATGATGTGAGCATTTTTATTACCAATTTCGTGACTGACTGTGACAGAGGACCTGCTACCAGTAACTTATAATTTCTTCGTGGTTCAGCTACCTACTTTCTCTTGTTTAACCACGTTCATTTTTGCAAAGAGTTTGTCTGTGCACACCTTTGCGTCTTTGGGTGTATTGAATTGCTGAAGGACATGCATTCGACATTGGGTGGAGAAAAAATTATTTTTTCCCTTCTCTTGTCAACGGAGTCGGTTTACTCCTATGAGGAAATTTCGTAGACATTAACAAGAGAAACTGTGACAGTTTGCTTATTAATGGATGAATATATTATGTATAGTATGTGAGCATACCGATACATCTACCAAGAAGGGATTGTATAAGTACGCTTCCCTGCATTTACAGATTATATTTGCAAGCTTTGATTTGCTTTTCTATTTATATCCGAGATAATGTAGCTATTAGCGACAAGAATGTGCAAAGACACAAGTATTCACGATATTTCAAGCATACTAGTTTCCTACGGGAAATTGGCCTGCTGTTGTTGCTCTGCTCCTGCTACTACTGCTGCTATGCCGCTCAGCTTACTACTTATGTTTTAATCGAATTTTGGCTTGACTGAACCAGGTAAATAAAATCAGTTTTTGAGAAAAGTAGGTGATGAATTAATGTATTTTCGTTTCCCTGTCTCTCCTTTTCTCTCGCCTGTCTTGTAGCAACCTCCCTGTGAATAGAAAAACGGTAGTGGGAAAAGGAGGCCAACAGAGAGAAGGGGGAGAGACAGATGAAGGCAGAGAAGAGACGACAGCCAACAGATATACACTATTTAAGTGTTATATATATCCTAAGCTTATTTTCTTATTCGGACTGCTAATCAAATGAGAAATGAGGAAGAGTAAGTAATTTACGTGGTGTCTGACGAACACACTGTTCAAGAGTTCATTACAAAATTTCCATTTCTCATCTTTCAATGCATTCATGCATAGCAAATGACCGTGAGAGATTCTCTCTTTGTGTGATTCCCTCCATTTCTGTCTCTCTCGGTCTCTTCCACCTTTTCTTGTAAAGAGGAAAAATCCGACAACGAGACGACAACATGAAAGAAAGTTGGGGTAACACAGAGAAAGGAAGAGATGACACGAGAAGAAGGTTCGACAAACCTCTCCAGGGCTGTTTGTAATACTTTACTTAAATCGCATCAACATTGCTATCATCATCCCCCAGCATGTTATAGAGTGGAGTCAAGACGATATATCTGTATAATGTATTCCCTCCTAGATTCCATAGATAAGTAGATTAATGTTATAAAGAGGACGATCAATGCGGCTGTCTCATAATAATACGTAATGCGCGTTATGCTATGCATGACATAATCACACACTCCTTCACGACAACCAGGATGACTACTACTAGAACTAGCAAATTTTAAGGAAATGACGAAGGTGGCGGCGGATGGATGATCATAGTCGTCGTCGTCGGCGTTGTCAGCATCATCATCGTCGTAATGGTTATGCATGCGGTGGAAAGGATCGCAGCAACAGCCAAGTGTGAGTTTTGAGATGTTAGACAGGAAATTTTCCCTTTACTTTCTTCCTCTCTCCATCGCCTTCCAGTTTTCTTTAGTCTCCCGTCAAGGAGATCAATAATAACGTATTTACTGGATGAAGATGCTTATATATATGTATATGGATAAGTACACATATGTCGGGAGAAAGTGGTTGAAGCAGGACATCAACCCAATAAGATACTTGATTAATGTTACCCAAGAAAACGAAGACCACGTCCCGGGAAAAGGCTAGCGAGGGTGGGAGAGAGATGGGACTTTTTACGATTCTCTAGAGTCTTGGCTTTTTAGCGGCCCAAGAGACGAGCAATAATTTGATGATAAGTCTTTCAAACTTTTCGCTCATCCAGACATTTCTGGTATTACCACTTGCGGTACTTTTGACTTCTTCTGGGTGTATGCATCACTAGTCGCCTGAATCATCTATTTTTTCCCTTTATTTAGATTGCTAGATTTTGCGGTTAGTAATCGCAGCGGTTGCAGAACGTGTGTGCGTGCTCGTGTCCATTCCAGTTGACTTCGTTTAGGAAGCTACAGACATAATGTCATAGGTCCGTAGAAAACATTCCACATTGAATAAATACATACCTGAGGAACGGCGTGGCTTTGAGCGCGAGGGAAGGAACTGAAGTGAGAAGATTATCGCCCAGGTCAATTTCAACGAGATTCTTTAGCTCATTGAATGCTCCCGGGTCAATTTGTTTCAGTTGGGAGTTACGGACATGAATCTTTTGCAGATTGAGAAGACCAGCTCGCCGAAATGCATCTTGAGGGAGAAATCCCAATTTGTTACCCGAGATATCCAAAACTTGAGTTTCCGGGTCGATCGAGTCCGGTAATGTTTCCAGTGCTTGATTCTTACATTCAACCTATAACAGAAAAAAAAGAAGAAAACATTAACAATTTGTCCCCTCCAAATCTGTAGACATTCTCGGAAACTTTTCCGTAGGGAAACGTATGGCAGAGTGTGTGAGTGCTATGGGGTAACATGAGACGGCCTTTCCCCAACAAACGTGATATCACAGTAGTATTTTTTCTCGGAAAGTCCTGTCCCATTTTAAAGTTGAGGGCTTAGCCTCACAATAATAAACAACGCGCATAATTATTAATATTAATATGCATGTTTTTTTGCATTTGTATATCTTCTGCATTAACTTACGCACCGTCATCAACAGCCTTATCAGCAAGAACTACAACAGCAGCAGGAGCATAATATGCATGTAATTCTGCTTCCATCGCATTTTCGTTTCCTCCCACACTCTCTTCTACTTAAAGTTAATATATAATGCAAGAAGGAAATGGAAGAGGTGGTTATCCTAATCTAATATACATGGACGGGGGATGTTCTACAACTACTAGTCGTGGTACAAGATACGACGCCATAGTAGCGGTTGGTTAATCACTTCCATTTCAAAATTGCTTTCCCTTTTCTACCCAACAAGAAAAAGGATGATATTACCGTAGACACAGCAGTAGCAGCAGCAGTTGGGATAGAGAGGGCAAAACCTGCGACAGACAGACAACATTGGCCACAAACATTGTATTCTCTGGACTCACAGCCAGTACTGCTGATGTGGTTGCACCTTTTTTCGACTGATGAGGTATGTGTTTTATGCTGGTATAGTTAGTACACTTTCTCTAGCTTGTTGTCTAATAACTTTCTTCCTATATTCTTACTTTGGCCCATGTCAGTTGTAGATTTACATAGCTCGTTTTTGTAGGTATACGGAAATTTAGACAGAGATATTTTCAATCCCCGTACACAACTTTATCCCTTCCTTTGTCGTGTCTACTACTGTAAGAGAGAGAGAGAGACCTGTCACTGTGTGGGAGAAACACAACAGACATTGTATCGTAAAAACGATTTTACTATCATAAGGAAAACATCGGAGATTCATTTTGGGCAACGACAAAGTCAGCGTAATACCAGAAATAGTACTACACTACAACTACACAACATGCAGGGAAAACGCTCTCCTGTTTGTGCCGAGCTATGCAGCTTTTGTGGTGTTTTCACTGTAATTAATCCCGCGACAAAGTTGCTCATCCCATTAGTCTCCAACGGGAAGCTAAAAACGACAAGACTTAACATCACAAAGGATTATATTATGCAAAGACTTCCTACTACAAGTTACCCACGCCACAAAAATAAGTATAAGTTAGGTTGTTAGGCACAAGGAGGTGAGTAGGATGTAGTTTCCACGATGGTCGTGTCAATGGGGATAGTGGTAGTAGTGTGCCGTGTGGGTCTGGACACTTTGGACACAAAATAGCAATAATGTATTACATATCACGTGTAGGTACGCACAATTTTCTTTTGGCATTTCCCTACACGATGACAGACAGGGACAATTCTGAACTAGCAGTTGTAATAACAATCGCACCAATCTCAAAAGAGGAGCTATATAGTGCGGTGGCGGTGGTGGTGCGTGGGAGAAGAAAACTTTTAACAATTTAACAATATTTGTAGTAGTAGTAAAAGTAGTAATCCAACAATGCTGGCTCTGTTTTTTTAGTACATACAGTTATTTTTCTTGTAACATGTTATTTTTGTATACACCACTGTCATTCCATGCCAGTTCCATTTCCCGCACGTCTACCAACTTTCAACTGTTTTCCTTGACTTTCCTTTTCTACCACCACCCCGCATTTAATATAATAGCCACATATTATTCACCAGTACGGTCTGGAAACATTTCCAGAATCTACCTCCCTCCTCGCACACGCAACAACGAGTAGGTGGTGGGTACTTAGTTAGTACTTATCCACTTCCATGGAGGTAACGTGCATGTTATGCTAATACTTGTACATCTACCTACTACACCTATGGGCATAACAGTTGACGAAACAAGTGGGGAAAAGCATGTGTGTTGTTTTGAAACGAATAAATTAAAGAGTTTATGAATACTATATTGTTTTTAAACTAGTTGCTAGTTTCACCTACGAACGACTGCCATATTGTCGTCGTTCTTGGTTGTCGCGTCGTCTCGTCTCACTATCATTTATTGTAAGAACCTTACAGAGTACATACACACACACACACATTCCAGGCATTCCATCTATTAAGCTATTCCAAGTTGTCCGTCACGTTGTCAAGGACTGTTACACATGTTTTGCTAAAAGTGCATCCAACTATCACCATTATCCTGCGGGGCACCGGGGAAGGAAGGATATATTATACAAATGTGTGAGGGTACTCACACCACTCATTATGTATTCACAGGAAATAATTTCCAGTTGATGAAAAAGAACAGGGGGAATGTGAATTAAAAGCAGCTCAAAGTGAAAATGTGTGAAAACCATGCCAACTGTCCACACACACAAAATAAATAAATACTGGGTCTCCCACCATTTCTATGTTTCATTCCTTATGTTCCTCCTGTTATGTTCCTGTTGTTAATGTACCTATCTACTTTGTTTCCAGGCATTGTACATGTTTTTCCATCCAGATCAGACTGGCGGTAAGAATAAAATAAGCTACTTATTACAATAGTTGGTTGTCTGTCGGTCCGCATAGTGTTGCTGGGGGAAAATTTGCGGAAGAGAATTATGTACAACTATTTTGTTGATTTCAATACGACATATTTGACAACATTTGACTAATCTGGGCCAATATATACTAGGGTAATCGTATCAATTAGACTGTATGGATTTTTAAGCCAACTTAACAACAATGCAGTTTTGAAACACGTAAAAGAAAAATTGATTGTAAATTCGCGACGATTTCAGTTGCCCTTGTTTACAACAAGCTTGTCATTACCCAGTATGAGTGAGGGACCTAGACAAGAGAAATTATCTCTTTGACACAATGACATGATGAATGTTACTGCATCGTAGAAAGATTACATGACCCAACATTAAATGTATAGCTCTAGATGATTTGCGGGAGAACATGCCAAACATGAATTTGGCTGTGTCAAATTCCAGTTTTGTAGGGGGACATTACAATACACGCATTTCTTCTAACAACTCACCCCAAATTTTTTGGCATGAATCACTCACTTCGTCTCTGTACATTGCCCCATCATCACCATAAAGGAGTAGCCCCAATTTTCGCGTTCATTTCGTGTAGCTACATGCAAATTCCTACACAATTCCCTATTTCCCGTGAATGAACTTTTAATCCCTTGTAACCAGCAACTCCTTCCAAACTTGGCCGGCATTTTACCGCCTTTGCGGTAAATATACAAACATGCCAACGTAATGATGAATTAATCCTTTTGTCTTCAAAAAAAATTAAATGGGTTTCCATCTTCCATAAGATCCTCCCCGTTCTCATTGCATATCCTAATGCTAAATCAAATAACATCCCGGAACAGACGTGCCTCTGCAATAATTTAGCCTTTTAATCAACTTACTTGTAACACGTACGTACTCCCGTTAAAATGGGCTTCGTACCTAGGTTCATGCTCAAGCATGAAAATGAGGCACGTAAATCATATGCTACTACTGTTGCTCGCTTCCTTTCCGAGCCTGCTTTTTTGAAAAGGTGGAATGTGATGTATTGTGCGGAAGGTGCAAATCTTATTAAAATCCCGTACTGCGCTAGATGAAATGATAATGGCGGTGGTGGTGATTTGGGTGATAAATTTTGCTATAAACATGAAATACCCCACTGGATATTGTTATTCACAATGAGCCTTAACAATAATAACATTACTATGAATGTCGTGTTTTGTGTGAATGAGTCGTGTAAATACCGTGTATGTGTGTGTGTGCAATGCAAACATACGCTATCTCACACACACACACACAAACACACACAGCAGACGCACACACCAGCAAAACAAAACGAACGAAAACCTTTTCTTTTTCTCCTTTTTACTAGCAAAAAGGAGCAAAAACATGACAAGATAAAATTAATGAAAAATACCTATCTACAATGCATCACTAGCGACGCCACCAGTCACAAAATACACACACACACACGTACCGCCGACAAAAACAGTTTTAAACACAAGCTAAAATGTGATATTATTATTCTTAATACAGTTGCTGGCCTGCAGGGAGAGAGAGAGAGAGAGAGAGCGAGAGAGACAACACAGACCCACAAACCAAACTCAAACATTTGCCATAACTCACACAATATTTTTTTTCTTTCTGAAAGGTATTATGAGAGGAGGAGAGTGGTAGAGGAGGAAGGTAATTTATGATGAGCTGTTTGCTTCTCGTCTCTGTTATTGTTGTTGTTGGCGGCGCGACTGTATTCATTTTTCTGATGATAAATGACCTGGCCGGTGCATTTTATGCAGGTTTGGGAATACGTCGTTGTGTTTGTTCGTAAGTTTTTGTGAGCAGACCGAACTGTTTCACCGTTTTTCTTGCTCAGTCATTCATTCAGCTCTTTGCTGAAGTTTGCAAACTAGCCATATTGTTTTTCTGCTATTTTTCGTGGGTTCCTGTCTCAATACCCCCAATCTCAATACTCTCTCTCTCTCTCTTTCTCGTCGTGCTTAATGGTGTAGCCAGTTGAGCTTTAGTGAGAAAGAAACCGTGATGATGATAGTAATCAAAGTAATAATAGTAATATTAGGTTTTTGTTAGGCCATTCACGACAACATCGTCAAGAAGGATAACGATGTTGATCCTAAGAGAGAGATATGTTTGAATTGATATCATTTGAGAGGTCATCGTCATTTTAGTTATTACCGTCGTAATCATAATCATCGTAGTTATCTCAATATCCGCTATAACAGAATAATATTTCTCATTTGGAAACTTTCTGCGCGGATTAAATTTACTAACAAAGTAGGGACAATTCAATTAGAACTGTAAAAGACGAAAGGGGAACCAGGAAATTGGGAAGTCTTCTTGGCTTCTTCGTCTCATCTTGTCTCCTGCTCCTTTTCTATTCATTTTGTTCTGGTTGCTTGCAGTTTGTTTGATGAGTTTATATTGTTTAATGCTTCAATTAGCTTGATTTCATCAGCAGCAGCACCACTGCCACCACCACCGCCGCAGTCATCATCGTCATCGTCGGCAGCTTGAAAAGTTTGACTTTATCACATATTTCTTCATCCTACTTCTATCCCCTTCACTCTTACCAGAATCCCTTTGCTACAGGCTTTGTCGCCCTTACCGCACGCAATTTCCCGGCCTTTTCCCCCCTCACCCGCTAATTCACTAGAGTCGTCATGATTTTCTTTCATCATCACCATAAAGATCGGAAAGTGGAAAACCACATAAAATGATTTCGTTCTGTTATGTAGCAAGCCGCCAACATATATTCCAACCAAGAAAACCGATCTGGGTGCCACAGAAATAGAAAACGAACATGCATAAACACACATTTAACCACCACCACTACCACCACACACACACACACATACATGTACCGCTCAAAGGAAAAATCAACCACATCACATCAGTACCGCCACCACCAGCAGTACCACCACCCGTCTTATTTATTTAAGTGCTTTTCTGACTGGCTCTGTCATTTTCTTAAGAGTATTAAAAAAGAAAGTGCTTGTTCATTTGTGGGATCTCTTTCACAGAAGAAAATAAAAAGCGTTTCTATTACATTCCCTTTCAGTTTCCCTTATCTTTTCTCTAGGCATGCACTTTTCTCCTCGCCGTTGTAGATCTAAAGCGGCAGATGCATGGTGCATTTCAACAAAATGCAATAATCAAGAACCACCATTGCCTTAACGTTCCATTCACGAACACAAAAACCCTTTTCTTTACCATCCACTTGCATTATTATTATCAGTGCATACACACGGTATTATCCTTCTCCTCACGAAACAAATAAATGCATAGTTTATACCACTAAAGGAAAATAAAGGAGAGAGGACGAAGAAAAGGGGAAATTTCAAACGACTTTCGTTTCTTCCTTTCCCTTCACTCTTCCTCTCTTTATTTCTCTTGCACACACTTTCTGTCCACTCGAATTGCCATTTGCCATCCGGATCCTATATCTCCGGCAATACTGTTATTAGTGTGTTGTATTACAACCCTGGAATGAACGTAAAGTCCCAGTATAACTGTGCGGAAGTAGTTAAGTAATGTTATCATCATGCTGATCATCATACATGGGCATTTTATGCCTCGACTTTTTAAATAACCACTGATGCGGGATTCCTTCACTTTAGCACGCTACCCACACAAGCAGTCCCGGTTACTGCGCCTCTTTTCTTATTTACCATCCTACTTAAAAATGCAACTCTCTCTTCTGGAGATAGTAAACCTGGAAAGAAAAGCTTTGTGGCCAAGCCTGTTTTGCTTGGTGGCAGCAACAAACTTTTCCTTGAGAAGATGCTACAAAAGATTACCGAAACTGCTATAATATCCTTAACCACTATAGCATCACCATCAACATCGTTGCTGATGATAGTCGCTTCTTTCCCCACCCCTCCCCGCTCTCTCTCTCTCTCTCTCTCGTAAAACGCTTCATTTTATTACTTGATTCCAACTAAAGATTATTTCTTCCCTTCGAACTCACTTAGCAAAATGACGATTTCATATGTTCACTCAAGTAAAAGTGTTATGGTGGTTATGCTGCTACATCCACTATTGCCACCAGCGCCACCAATACTGCTCACAGATTCCACTCTCATCTCTTTCTTCTGTTTTCCTTCACTCGTCTTTTCTCCGTTCGGACGCCAGTATGAAGACCAAGAAGGAACGTCAGTTATATCTTTTTTCCCTTAAGAGCAATGAGCCTCTGGTAGAAGAGTGAAAGCGCTTACTGCTATTGCACCACTTGAAGCAGTGTATCATCATTACTTGTGCAGCACATGCAAGCCAAAATAAACTATCTCCTTCTCCCTACTAACTGTTGTCCTGTCCTATGTACCAAGATTTTTAGTATAAAAGAAAGTTTGTTTTCTAAAGAAAGAGGAATAATGAAAGTTTCCGCACTTTTCATTCTCATCACAATGTGTCTATGTCTGCGTGCTTGTGTGCGAGTGTGTCTGTAATATTTGTTTATGGAGTTTCCTATAATGACCCCGTAACGTACTCCTCCTTTCTCCTTTTTCTTTCCAGCCTACTGTATCATTACTGCTGCTATTATTTATACACCTACTTTCTTCTTTATAAAATAACTCGTGAGCAGGACGATGGAGAGAGAACGGATATGGCTACTGGGAAAAGTTTACATATAGCGGCCCCATCATCATCGCACAGCAAGACACACAGTGGAGCTCTTTCCTACTGCTGCTGTGGTGGTGCGAGTGAGTACACACGGAGGGATATTTGATTTTACTCTACATACAAATAAAGGATATTATTATGATGATGCACACTCTCTTTTGGCCCTATTAATCCATTCCTCCACTTGCCTTGTTCACTTTTTTGCTGCTTTTCAAGTGTAATTTACCATCTTTTCAGACGGAGGTATTTAGACGTCCATAAGTAATATCAGCGGTGTCTCCTTGGGGCAATAATGCAGGGAAAAAGGAGGCACAAGACGTATATACACGCACGATCAAAAGTATGCTGTGCTTTCTGGAAGATGCAAGAGATGGAGAGAGAGAGAGAAAGGGGAAAGGCAGAGTGGAGGAGGAGTAGAGGAAGAAAGGAGAAGAAGAAGAAGTAAAGTCTTGAGTAAATACCAGCGGGCGGACTGGTGAAAAGCCTCAGAAATTTATAACCCTGGTACATAACAAGTCACTACTGCTGTATAGTTGTATATAGTCAACCTCGCACAACGTTATCATCTTCATCGTTCTCACCACCAGCAATTTACGTGCGTTATGCAAGGAGAGTGCTGCTGTTCCATAGTTTGAGGCAGGAGCATATATAGTGTGTGTGTGTGTGTGTGACTTGTGTCGGCGTTTTGCTGCTGCTCTAGTTGGCTTATTACCACTATTACTATTATTAATATTAAATCTATAAATTTTTCAAGCATGAAAATAAAACAAATAAAAAGATGTGGCTCGCGAGAAGGAAGGGAGGGAGGAAGGAACAGTGCGGCAGAAGTCGAGGACGACAACAAAGGCAATATTCTCTCCGGTAGAGCATATTTTGTGTAAATAAAAAGGAAGCCTTTCCAGCCGATAATAGTATTTGTACACAAAAAAGTATTACGTTGTAAAAGCAAACGCATCTAGAAGGACTGTTCTCCTTCCTTTTTCGTAAAGTTAAGAGCGGTGGTAGGGCAACGACACAAGTAAAATCGGTTCACTGACTCATTCTTATTCAATTTTCATCACCAGCCTTGTAGTGAAATGATGAAAATGAAGTCTCTCCTTCCCTCCCTGTTTGTGTGTGTTTATGTCATCGAGAAAGTTAAAGAGGAATAAGGTAAGTTTATATCATCGTCGTCATCCCCAACGACAACAACAAGGAGACCGTTAACAACAGGGAACTTGAAAAAACAGCAGGCAGCCAATAAAATTGACTATTGTTTGAAAAGTAAATGTGTTCATGTTTGTGTGCGCTACCAACTAGAAGAACGGTAAAAAGGGAAAATAGAAATGTGTTCTGTCTAATACAAAACAGTAAGAGAAGGAGGAATAAAAATAATAGTAATAAGGGGATGTAATGAAAATGGGAAGTCAAAGTCAAGCGAAAAGGTTATTTTGTGTGGGAGGCGATGGAGGTGGCAGTGCAGGGGAAAAAACTTTGAGAGAAAATTTTCTCTTTTCCGCCGCTGTAAACGTACGCAAACATGCACACTAATAACAAAACTCCCTTCCACTCTTTACAATCGACTGTGTGTGTGTGTGTGTCGACGCGCAAGAGAGTGGTATAATATGGATGTATGGATACCTATTTATTTATTGTTAGTACTTTCCAATACCTCATACCTGCATCCCACCATTTGCATTGCTCCTTCATGAAAGGCAGACGCGCATACCCACAAAACCACAACACAACCGGGAAAAGTTTTGTTATGCTAAATGTCGTGAAAATCGAACGAAAAAATTTAGCTTGAGTGCGTTTGCTACTGTTGCCCTTTCACATGACATTTTTCCCAAAAACTGGCAGCTTATATCGCTCCAATAATGATAATAACAATGCAACCGTTTCTCTCTTTATCCTGTTATTCATTCAGTCAGTGAGTCGTTGTGTGAGAAAGCTTCATCAAGTCCATTCATTTCGGTATAACCTGCACCAAACTGTCATTATTTAACATTTCTAGAGAGCGAGTGAACGAGAGAGAGAGAGAGAGAGAGAGATGAAGAAAGATACATATAGAACGCGATACAGTGCGACAGAGTTTTGCCTTGCATAAATCAACATTATTTAAATGCATCAAAGGGGAAAACATGATGAAAACCGCAACAATGAGACAACCACACATACACACAACACCACTCCCTCGTTCCCCATGCTTCCTTCCACTTACTTGGCTGAGAGAAAACAAACATGAATGTGTGGTACGTGCATTCACGTTTAAGATCTACGTCGTCTACCTACTACAACTACGTACTCGGTACTTTTATTTTCCTAAATGCAGATTTTCCACCCTGGATTCATTCCATTTTATTTCCATTTCCCTTCATCCATTCAATCTCGCTGCCACAAATATTACTACCGCAACTAACATCCTAACTACCACCACTGATTCATGTGATCAAACACTGAACGATGAGTCCCTCTTTTATTCTCTCTCCTCTCTCTCGTTATATCTGCCTTTCTCTCCCTCTCCCTCTATCTCGCTACTCTCTTCATTTCCCAGTTTCTTGTCATCATCAGAACTTGTCTCTTTACTACTCATCCAACTGCTGCTGTCGCTGCTGCAGTAATGCAGTGAGGACGTGAGAAGCGTACAAAACCCAGGGATAGAGAAAGATTACAAAAAAACTCAGAGGAAATACTCTCGTTACAGCTCTCTTGCCTCAGTGATAAATATGATTGCATCGTCAGACCAAAACCCACACAAACAAGCTTACTAACGAAATTTCCGCTTTGCTCACTCAATGCTTGTTTCCGTTGCGTTTCATCTCGTTGTAAGTGGTACTAAAAACCTGGCAACACGTTTAATGCACTCTGTGATATTATGCACGTTTGGGGAAACGGAAGGCCTGTACAAAAATAGCAGGAGGGCTAGGAATGATTATAAAATAACGTGCTAGTTTATTTCATATTCTATTGTTCTACTTACCGTTTGCTTTCCTCCTTTCCACTTACAAGAACAAACAAGGGGGCATGCCTGCAAAACACTTAAGTGGTAATTAAACACGAAAACCCAAAACAACACTTTCACCAGTACACTGACTGCTGCTGACGATGAAGAGAATGACGTTCCTCCTGAAGTAGACGACGCTGAAGTTGACGACGTTGGGGATGATGCTGCTGACGGTGTTGACAAAGATGGTGATAACCTGGAAGAAGAAGATGCTATCTTTGGTGTGGATGCTGAATACGGCGTTGAAGACGAGGACAATCTATCATGGCTTTTTGTGGTTGTGCTGGTGATTGTATTGGTGGGGGGATTTGGATTTCCTGCTGCTGATAACGGTGACATTGGTGTTTTAGCAGGTCTTTTCATCCTGCCATTTTTTCTGCAACTGCTGCTGCTGGTACAATTATAGCCACTGCTTTTCAATATTCTTGTACAATCCTCATTCCCGGCGTCATCATCATGATCAGTATCCACATCAGCCGTAAATTTGCCCTCTGCCGGGCCTCCTATCAGTCTAGCGTGAGTTTCTGTGGCGGTAGCATCCTTTTCTTGATCAGCAACATTGTTACAACATGACGGTTCACTACAACATTGACTCTTCTCATTGTCGTTTAGTGGTAAGAAGGAAATCCGACTACAATCGGGGTTTCCCGTGGTGTTCATCTTGTTTAAGTTAACGTATTTGCTATCATTATTGTTATTATCATTACTATTACTGTCATTCTTATAACTGCTAAATCTATTACCACTGCAACCACCAGATTTGATATTACTGCAGCTGATTACACAACAGAAACTACCACCCCCACCAGCTCCCTCATTTTGAATTACACTCGGTACGCCCACACCAGCACCACTACCAAAATGTGCATCATCCCACGCTTTTTCTGTCCACTCCGTTCCGACTGGAGCCTCCTTCATTTTTTCATTTTGGTCTTCCTGCTGCTGCGGATGATGGTGGTGGTGGTGATGGTGATGCAACAGTGCTTTCCTGTTTAAATTACGTTGCCTTATTATACTACTCATTGTTCTGGCTATTATCTTCCCGTTTTATATCTTTACCAAACAAGAAATTATTACACCACTGCAATAATCGATAAACAACCGCCCACACTATTTTCCCTTCTTTTTTAATTTCTC
This sequence comes from Callyntrura sp. NNG-2020, assembly GCA_027744055.1. Taxonomy (NCBI): domain Eukaryota; kingdom Metazoa; phylum Arthropoda; class Collembola; order Entomobryomorpha; family Paronellidae; genus Callyntrura; species Callyntrura sp. NNG-2020. The sequence continues at coordinate 8,699 of JAHZNE010002675.1, read as the reverse complement.
AATTCGTCTCCACGACCAGTGGATATCGGAGGTAAAGTGCAAGTGGTTGGATTAGCCGAAACATGGTTGGTGGCAGAGCAGTTCTCATCCATCGTTAATGAGTATACGCCAAAGTAGCTCGTGCAGTTTGTAGCATTATTTGTAAAAGGATATTGATGGAGCCAGCAAAAAAATAATACAAAAAAAGAGGCAGGAAACTATATGGAATTGTCACTTCCCCCTACTTGCTACCTTCTGATTACATACCACTATTTTATTCATTGTTTTATTTTCTCACCACCAGTTCCTACAGGTATTTTTCTTCTTCGTTTTTTTTATCTAGCTACCATTTGCGTGTCCTTATTTCCCCTTTTTTCTGTCTCTTCTGTCTTTCTCTCAAGAAGTAGGTATCCCAAAAAGAAAACAATCAATACGAGCGGAAAGGTATATGTAAACGTATGTCTTAAGTATATTGTAACGTTCCTTTAATCGCGTTCACGTGACACTAATTTATACAGACACACAAAAACAGTGGGAAATAGTCCGGTGAAATTCTATCAACGTGCTGCCTACACAAAGGAGGCGTAGACACGTATAGAACTATATACTTCTGTCCATTTGTCCGTTCGTCCCCCAATTAATGCCACCACCGTAGAAAGTAGCGTTTAAACCTTTCTTTTCTTATCGTCCTTTCCTACACTTTGTCTCTCTCGTACTTTCCCTTATTGTTCTTCCCTACGCGAGAGGTAGGCTCCAAGCAGAAAGAGACAACTCCAAGGCCTGCTTTGATCTCCGCGGGCCTATTTTTCGGTTGGTATGCTTCGGTAGTGTGCAGCAACTAGAAACAAGAAAGAAACGAAAATTAACCTTAATATTGTTCTAAAGCTGTGGAGATGACAATGTATATACTTTAAGCTACATGAACTATGTATACGGTTGTGTGCCTGCCAAGTCAAGTCTACAGACTCACATTGTTCCTTTCTCACAATAGGTATAAGCGAACATTGCTACCATAGTACTTTTGCTTATTATTATTTTACTAGAATTAATGATATTACGACAGAAAGAATGCAGCAGTGAATTATTAGTAGCGCATTAGCGTAGCGGTAATGGTGATTTTCGCAATAATAAGGAGAAAGGGCATTTTAGTACGTGGGGAAGGGTACCCCATGAGTAGGGCAGAGAGGAGAGAAGAGATGAATCAATACGGAAAAGTAAACAAAGTGCTGCGTGTCTTCCCAACAAATTAAAGCTTTGTTTCGGAGCAAACCAGTTGTCTCGAATAAACCGTGCTGCTGCAGTTAGTTGTGTGGACGTGCACAAAACAGAGATTTTCTCTAATGATAGTACTACTTCGGTTTCGACAAAGATCCCAAATCATAATAAGGATGATGCTTGTTCAAAGCGGGACTAGATTTTTCCCTGTTTCTGTAGAATTATTTCTGTGGACAAGTGACGAGGTATTTTTATCGCACGTACATACACGCTTAGGTATACTGCCAACAGTGTTACTAGCAGTAACAGTACTACTACCTCTGACCTTAAAATGTTCAAAATGCAATAATAACGTTTGAATAATAAATGGTTCTCGAGGTGGTAGTAGTATATATGTATGTAGACGTAATGCTAACTAAATCATAGGGAAGGGAAACACAGAGGAGGTAGAATTAGTGTAATGCCGTATTAAATACGACTTTCCAGGAAAACAAGTACTTTTGCTGAAATCATTTTCTCAAGAATCAGGTTCTTGAAGTTTAAAATGTGCAGAGGCTTAAAAACTCGGAATAATTCCTTTTCAGAAGGATGAAATGGGACTCTTTTTGTCAAATTTGCATAACTTGGAAATAAACAAACAGGGAATGAGATTCAACTTGAGTTGGAAACCTACCTACTACTGTATTTTTTTCTCTTTTCGTAGTCCCGAAGCAGTTCCAATTCTTTTGCAGTTAAAAATCAGCAGACTGCAAAAATAACCGGAACGCTATTACCCGGTTGTGCACTTTCCCTTGATGAACATAGTAATAATGTTCAACAAATTGGAAGAGTGGATAGAAACGTGAGGAAAATGAGCGCTTTTAAAGGGCAACCTTCCATGAAAATAAGAAAATAGAGTCAGTCGAAATATTTTTTTTTGTCCTTTTCCTCTCGTTTTAGAGATTGCTCCTTTTTCTTGGCATCAAGCATACAAACGACATGAAAAAAAGAAAAAAGAGTCAGGGAATGTCTAGCTAGGCATATGTACAAGTAAACGCTTGTATTTCCCCTGTGGCCAAAACTAGAGTACCTTTTACGAGACAGTTATCATCCTCATTCCATTTTCATGATGACAGGGAAGAAGAAAGGGAAAAAAGAAAACGTTATTGCTCGAATTTAATTCCTTTTTTAATAAAAAACACACATTTTTGTACTCCGACTTAAATAAAATAAAAATATATACCTGCTTCCCTCCCATTCCTGTTCACGTTGCCTAACAATATTGCTTTTAAATTGAGTTCAGGAAGCTAACCAGTCTGGAGGGGAAGCCTGGACGCCGGATTGGAAAACGTGAAAAAAATATTTCACTAAAATTACTTGCGTTGTTGTGTGGATAATGGAAATTACTTTCATGTCTCTTGCTTCCGTTCCCATTATTTTCGCCTGTAACCTTCATTATCCCAGTGTAACAGGGTCATTCATGTCTTAAATGTCTACATTAGATTTACCAACTTTGTTGCAAATATTTTTTTTTTCGCCAGAAAAATAGTTTAAACATTATGAGAGGTCGCCAATAGTTGATGGTTAGTATACAGCTATAAAAATCATTTACACAAAGAAATACACATACGCAGGCTTTCGCTCGTATATAGGTCATAGATATTCGCAGTGAAATTTGCAGATGAATTCACCATCTTGTAATATTTAGACACTGACAATCCTCTGAGCAGCCCGTGAAAGTTTGTGTATACATAGCGTACGTCGTTTCATGTACCACAATTTGGTTTGCTTTATTAATTTCGCTGGAACAGGACCGCTTGGAACTGGCCGTCAGTAAACTTTTCCCTGCTCTGTTGAACTGTGTAAAAATGCAGAAAACCGGACGGTTGCTCCCGTGCACTGAATATTTTAGGGGGGGGGGAGAAACATGCTAACTAATTGCCTTGATATGATATCATTTTGCAGTTGAAGCATTCCATTTTCTCTCCGCTTCCCTTCACCACAAGTGTAATTCAATCTCTCTGGGAAAAGGCATGCCGTCTGTCTGTTCTTTTGCACGGATACAAAAGAAGACAAAAGGGGGGAAATAACCTGCCAATTTTGCGCCTGCATTTACAGAGACAGAAGGCACATTTTCTTTAATTATTAAAAGAAACGGCGACAAAGACGACAGTGCAACATAAGTCGATGTCCGTATTCTGCATTTGGCCGGCAAAACTCTGAAATAAATTGGACTGAGCGAGAGCACACACGGCAAAAGCCACTAAAATTTTTATAAATAATTGGACGACGTTAAAAAATTTGCGCAGTTTTGTATCTTTTATATATTTATGGTATTACATCAATAAAAAGGACGTTTACTCCTCTAGCTGCCATTAAACTTTGTGCACATTAAAAATTCACCAGAGTTACAAACGACAGGAGCAGGAGCAGTTGCGCAAGGTACTTGTTCTATATATAACGTGTTGTCGTCTCTCGTAATAAACGAGAATGTCTCGCCTTATTTATACACAGCAAGTTGGTGAAACCATTTAACCCGTTACGTTTCAGAGTAGTCCACTTCAGGCAAGATTTGCACTTTCGGTTAACGACTGTCGTAATCAATTAGTACTCCGACGATGACAATCAACATTATCCCATTAGCATCCTGTACACAACCCTGTTTTCAGCGAAGTAATCATAGCAAAGTACACAAACTTCAAAGCAGAAAACCCTTGAAGGAAGTTCATTTAACTTGAGAGGTATTCCACAAAAACATCATCCTTGCTGTGACCAGCAGCAGTAACATATTTCCTGGCTCCCCACTCCTGGCCAATATTCCTTTGATCATTCAACTAAACCGGGTAAAGAGAGAAAATCTGAAGCTACCACTCTTGTTGCCAGAGAGAGAGAGAGTGACCAAGACACAGATTGCTTGGTACAAATGCTCTTTCATGTAACGTGTTGCAAATCCAAAGAAACTTTCCTTCTGTGGACACTGCCCTGCCCACAGGATTCACTTCGGTATAAAAGGGTTCAACAATGGTTATTTCAAAGGAAAGGAAAGTCGCTATTTCATCAGTGCCGCTATTCCCCTACTATCATCAGAGTATACCTGTCACCGGCAGCTGGTGGCCACATAACCGCAAGAAAGCTTCTTTTCTATGTAGGCTGTTGGTGCGCAGTTGGCATGTATCTTGGAAGCTCAAATTTTACACGCCACTGGGAAAATCAGCAGAGAAATAACTTAAAATTTGACTTTTTCTTTCTCGTTAGGAAATATGGTGCCTGTGGTTATTTATAAATTGTTATTGTTCGAATTACGTGCTGTGAGTTATGAAAATCCCTGGCTGGCTGCATTTACATTACCAGCACATATTATTAAATTGCAAATGTCAAGACTCGAAATACAACGCCCTTTTCGATACCAAACCGATTGGAAAAATAGAAAAATTATGATTCTCTTGAATACATTAGTAACATTTCCTTTCCTAGCGTTCTTCCTCCGTTGGATAATAGTCGCTGTGCCCGTAATCGAAACTCCACCGGTGTACACCAACCCGCGTACACGCTTACAATCCGGGCTTTCTATCTGTCCTGTATGTCTTTTACACTCTTTCAAGTGGACTGCCACATATTGTTACCTTTGCATATACAACCATAGTGACGACGGTCCTTCTCGTTATATCACTGGTTTTCTTTATAAAGTTCAGCAGTAACAAGGAAACCGTTGTTTGTGTCTTTGTGCCATTGATTGTGGCAACTAGCTGGTAGTTGCGCGACGATAGTAACGAACGACACACCGACATTATATGGGTTAGGTGTACGTACACTCCGGTTCCCATCAAACCAAGGTAAGGTGGTGGTCGGCAATAGCACTGCAAAGATACTACTACCATTACCCGGCGCATAGTGTCTAATAGAAGACGAGAGGAGGAAAAAAGCTGCACACAGGCACAAATTTTATGAGCACATTCTTGTCAACTTAAGTTGCCTTTTAAATTTTTTCCTTTTTTCCTTCTTTCTTTCTCACTGCTGCTGCGAGCCCATCAACCGGCTACCTTCCTCTTGAAGATAAAAATAAGAGCAGTTGTAGTAGCAGTAGGGAAGAGAATATAAGAAGCAGAAATAAGTGGAATGAGAGTGGTAGTAACAGTAGCAGTGGAAAAGTTGTAAGAGAAGCTGTCATTATCAGGTTACTAAGCACTAGTCGTCCCACTACCGACTGGGTGGGTATGTATCTAGTAAGTGGGGTAAGTGTAAGAGAACCGCAACAACAACTATATCGTTACTAAAACATCTATCCTATTACTTTCCGTTAAATACAAGTATCGTCACAGTAGTAGTTACTACTATCGCGTTATATGGTATCATCATCAGTAGAAACTGGTAGTATAAAAGTATAGTGGTGGTAGTAGTAATAGTAGTAGTCTGAGTGGATCCGTATGATATTGATGACACTGATGCTGATGATGACGGCAATTGGATTTTTCGTTCAAAAATGTATCCGCCATTTTTTTCTTTTGTGTTGCCGCCGATGCTACCACGAATGGGTGTCATCGAACGACTAAACCNTCTACCGCTACCACTGCTACTACAATATTAGTAGAGCACTTTGGATAGAAATACCAGAGGAGCAGAAGCAGGAAAAGTAGTCACTTCTTTTGTATTCTGGGTAGTATTGCATCATTGAATAGCTTTTCCACTTTCGGATGAACATAAAACTGCCTTTGCCACTAACACATTTTTACCCATAAAAAGGATACGGCCTCGGTCGTTCCTGCTGCTGGTGCTGGCGGTGACGATGGTTTTAGTGCTTGTGGCGTTTTTATGTAGTTGGGCCCCTTTCAGTCGGTGCTTTTCTACTTCGACATTGTTGCATGTAGGTATGCATGCATGTATGCAGGGACACTGCTCGGACGGTGTACGGAATAAGTTGCAAAAAAGAGAATTCATAAGGAATCTGGGGCAAAACGCTCAAAAACCAGAGCAAGAAGGCAGCAGCGTAGAGAAATGCAAAAACGGTGTAGTGATGGCGCCCTACAGTAGATATACTCACTTGATCACACGGGAAATGTTCTTGTACTTACGGACATGGTCTTAGGAAAGAAGAAAGAAAAATGCACATTCTCCTGCATTTCGCCGAACTATCTTTCTAGTTGTGGAAACATGTGATATGTGTGTATGGGATGGAATCAATTGATGGTGATAAGAGCCGAAACACACACAAATGCACACACGAAGAGATAGTGAAAGACGAGTAGGGGAAAAAAGACAGGTCTGCGAATACTGACTACGTGGAAAAGTAGTATAAATCGTGACGGTGGCAAAGTGGTAGTAGCATCATCCTCATGTCATTGTGACATTATCCACCTCCAACTGCCTTCCAATAATAGTCTTTCTCTTTCCCTCTCTATCTATGTTTTTGTGCTTTCTGGCTTTCCTTTTTGAAGGAGGTGAACTGGAAAAGCTCCCTTCGTTTCTTGGTGAAATGGCTTGAACACTCTTACGGCTCCTTACTGCCACGGTTCCCTTTCCTTTTTCTCCGGAAAGGGGCCATGAGGCCTATGATAATGACACCAAAAAATACATACCTAGTCGCATACACACACACAAGTGTACACTTACACATACATGTGTCAACTCCCAACAAGATAGGGAAAGGAGGTAAAATCAGACAAGGAAAAAGTAGCACGAACTCTGAGACTATCAGTGCCACCGCCGCCGCTGCCACCACCACCTATTTTCCATTCTATTATTGCTTCAGTAGTTACAATAATATTATGCTACTTTGCGAGAATGTTATTAGGAAATAGTAGTCGCGCTAGTAGCGGCGGTGGTTATGGTGGAAGTGGTGGTGTTTGTACGGTGCGGTGGTGTGCTACTGCCACTAATGTTCATTTCGATAGATAAATAGATGATGTTGACGATGATGATGAAGATACACAACCATTAGGTTATGTTTATGTTACTGTTACTACAACTGTCTCTACCTCCACACACACACACACACACACTACACGACCATGACAATTGACGGTGCACGATGAGCCCACATTCCAGCAACAACTAAACCAGCACACATATCAAGACATGAACACAATTTACCACCAAAAACTTCCTGCACTGGTGAATGTCTCTGTGTGTGTGTGTACTACGTGTACACTTTCCCCATATAATGACAATATAAGATGTTTCCTTCTTTTGCGATGTTGCTGCTGTCATTTTGTGTGTACCCGGTAATAATGGCATGTCATTTAATGTGCCATGTTAGTCATTTTCTCTCGGCTGGAATCCTCACACAAAAAATAAGATGCCTCATCAAAATAACTACTCTCTGATACCTCTCTGATACGCACACACAACAACCCATGTAATAACAATAGTCAATTGAGCATCAAAAAATCGAGTAGGCTACCACTATGCTATCAATTGCGAAATTTTTCTCGATTCGCTCGATGTGTTCCCTCACGGTCTTTACCTCCTTCTGCCGTTTCTCTTTCTCTGGGTTACAAGGGCACGCGGACATTTCTCTTATTAATACGGTCATTACCGTTGTTATTCCCTACTTTGATTATGCCTGTTTGTATGTGAGTTTTCATGTACAAAATATTTATCACTGTCATCATCGTAACGGTAACTATCATTTACTGGAACAACGTTTTACTCTAATGGTCTGCATACGAAGTACAGACAAAACGACCAATAATTTATAATAATAGTAATGATAATAATAATGCTGAGGATCATGGAACAATATCGACTCGCTTATGCTGTCTAGTTTTCCTTGATACAGTTACGCAAAACGTGTAACTGTGACAGGAGCCCGGTAATAATAAGACATCTGGACATCGAACTAGATATGTTTTCTCCTCTGCCTGTTCGTTTTAACTGGTGGCGGAGTTGCCAGTTGCCACATAAATAAGTAAAATGGCGAGTGCAAGCAATATTGACGACGGAACTCGATAAAAGTCAAGACTGGTCTTATTTAAAGTGAAGTTAAAAAAGACATTTGAGTAGTATGGCATGGTGTAACATGTCCGGTACCTATTATTTCCTTGCACACCACCACACTATGACGTTTTTCCCACAGTATTGCCTACCATTTTCTTCGTAATGTGACAGTCTTTGTGAATAACTGTCCTCCGTTCAGAAATTCGTGAAATACAATTTTACCGCGAGAGAATGGACGGAACGTGTCTTTCAGAATGTCATGCATGGAATAGCAATGCATGCAATAATATTCGTAATAACAGCATATTTTTTCTCGCTCGTTTACCTCGTTTGTGTCCACCACCGCCACCACCACCACTACTACCACCACCGCAATTCTTTTCTTGGAAAGAATGAATTCCTTTTTCTTGCTGTGCATGTATTAATGTCATTCTCGTTTTGTACCCACACCATTTACTTTTTTTAATCTTTGTACCTTCACTAAGTCATACCGGGTTGTTCTCTCCAGTGTAGTGTAATATATACTGCTTGATAGTGAGACATTGCTCGGAGTCTAAGAAAAGTAGGCAAATGTAAGGAATAAACGAGACAGA
>JAHZNE010002674.1:0-30585 GCA_027744055.1 Callyntrura sp. NNG-2020 | reverse complement strand
AATCGCTCCCAGTTATGCACCGTCGTCATGTTTTCATAAGGTTGAAGTATCATTTAATGCAGAATCGAATGGAGAATATTTTAACAAAAAGACGAATGATTGGTTGTATAACCGCTCTCATTAATATTTGGATAAGTTTGAGAAAATGATAGGAAATATGGGTCGAGATAGTGTTGTGTTCATCCCCCGCCATCCAATTGAGGTGACATACCAAAAATGGAATAAATGCAATTCCTAGACTCTTTTGCACGTAGAACTCGATGGCATCGACAATTATAATCTAAAATTTAATATTGGCAACAAATCGCAACATTTAATTTTGTGTCCCGAATTATCGTCACTGCGTTATACCTATACATTTATTAATTTATCAAGACTCCACCAAATGTTGGAATGGGTCATGATGGATATTGTACTGGCCACGCAGTAGAAGCAAACCCACCCCGATAATTTGCATAGTTAAAATTTCTCAAGGAACTGTAATAAGGATTATGTAGCATTGCTTTTTGACACATTTCTGCTCATTAATCCGAATTCTTAAGTCAAATTTGTATTTTTTTGATTTTCGATGCTGCCACTACCAAAACACATGAATAAAATCTACTAAGTCTTCAGTGATTTTGTTTGAACAGCGAAAACTGTAAATTCAGTTTGCTTGTACCCGGTCTAAAGTTAATGTTACAAACATACGAAACTTAAACGGAGAAGCCACATGTACAGGTGTTGGACCAAAATATTTTAACACTATATTTATCTCTTGTAATCATAACATTGCTGATAAATTAAGAAAGCCAACATAATCTTCCACCAACCTGATGCTCCAAATCTGTGTAAAATTAGCTTGCTGAAATACGAAGGGTCAAGCTAAAAAGAACTGAAGCATTTATACTTAAGTATGCTTCTATTTGGCAATTCTCTTCTTTTCAATATAGTTAATGTAGCAACGGAAAATTTGTATCTATTATGGTAGCAGTCTCTACCGACCTTAATGTTAACTTTGTAAAACTTTTGTCGCTGCAATTTAATCCGCTATCTTTTTTTATAATGATTGCATGTCGTTGTGACGGAAATACATTTTGTTTCAGTAATACGGTCCATCACAATTCCCACGGGAGTAATATTGATTCGTTACCTTTCATGGCCTATGGCCCACATTATAGGTCTGACAGTAATATTGTATTTCTAATATGTTCTCACAAATATTTTTTTTAAGTTACAACAAAAAATGTGTAAATTGGCAAAGTCAGCCTCCGGCCAATGTCAATGCATGCATCACACCATTAACCTGCATACCACTCTAGTCGTTCAGGCGCAATTCCAAAAAGTGCACAATTTCGTTGGAGTAAAATGTTTTAAAGACCCAAGCACGCAAAATTTAAACTTCTAAAAATTTACATATTTGAGTTTAATGAAAATTTTTGAAAGGGTTTTTGAAATTTTACTTTTCATGTTCCACCTTTTTCATACTCTGTTATACAAAATGTTGGACAGTGGTCAAGGCTTTGAAGCTTCATGCCAAGCTGTTTATATCAAAACAAAGCTGAAGGATCACAGTTATTATTGCAGTAACATACGTTTACTGAAACTTAGCTGTCTACGCACTGTAGTCAATACAAATTCCTGAACACAATTCCTTGACTGTATATAATTGATGACAATTATTACCAGCGGAAGCCAAAAAATCAAAGAATAAAGCAATTCTTACATTATTGTGCATCAAAATTTGCCATGTTCCGGAGAGAAAATTATGTTTGTCATTATCGCAGTACCATCATTTGTAAAAATTCAATCTTTTACATTTTAGTCGTTGTTAGAAAAACCTTTAATTTCGTATCTCCCTCAGCTGACTCTCATTACTAGAAAAGTCGACACAGTTTACAGTCTCCACAACGCATACTACCGTTTAAACTACATTTATGGTAGTTATCAAGTTTGCCAATAGGTAACAATTGAATTAATTCATGTAGAAATGGGACTTTGCCAAATAGCCTGATAAAGTTACTATAATACTATAGTTATACAAATACTATAATTACGTTAGGTTTTTTCAATTAAATTAATATTTATTTCACTCTACATTCTCAATACAAATTCCTGCACTTCCACCACGTTAAAAACTAAATACGCTTTATCTATCTTAATATTCATCAGTCTTCATGAAAAAATATACGTATTATTTTAACTGTAACCCATATTAGACAATGTAGAAGTAAAACATGTATACCTATTACAACTAAGGTACACATGGGTATTTCGTGGAAGATTTTTTCGATTTATTCTATAACTTTACAGTGTCTCAGCATACACATACTTGTAAATGAAGACCACTTTATGAGTTATCATATGTACATAAATGAAACGTTTGCTGGAGGTACATGTAAGCAAATTTGGAGATCACTGGGTTTGTATCGTTGCAGTTATTACCACTACTCAACACGCCGTGCCTTCAACACCACGTCTCCCTTTCTACTCAACCTATTTACATTAGTTACATATGCGCAGTATATTTTGCTCTGCGATGGATATAACCCTGCAAATTTGGAGTTTCAGTTTAAAATATCAAAGCATTGCATGAAAATACTTTATAGTTATTTGTTTCGCATATAGGAATGTAGTATATACTGATTCATGATACAAAGTGTCATGGCACATATTCGATACAAGTACAAAGTCGTATATTAACTATGCCAGGATATATCATTATGAAATGTATAAATGAAAGGCGTGCATGTATAGGAGTACATGTAAATGTATAGAACATACGTAGGTAAAACCAATGCAAATGGACCCGTTGGAAAGGGCTAGTGGTGCCAACATTATTTTGAGCCAAGTACTTTTAAGATAAACTAACGATTCTTTTCTCACGAGTATCAACAGTTTATTTCATGTGTGTGTGTTAACCTTCAACAGTTCGCCAGGACATCCATTTGTTCATCCCTTGAAACAACGCGTCAACTTCTACCCCACATACATTCATTCACTTATTGTTTAAACAATAAAAATGGAGTGGTGATAAGTGTATTTAAATTGTTCAAGCATAGTTATCAAACTTTTGCATTCACATTATTGCTTTCAACTTGTACTACAAACTTAATTTAAACGTTGTTAACCTGGTGATGGTATAATTATCATAAGTTTGCAGTATACAGTACATTTAAATAGACACGGGCTGAATGCATTAGTTTCGTTTATGGAGTTTCTGACATTCATGTTTAATCCTACAATGCCTGCTTTATAACATTAACGGAAATCTATAACTCACAAGAGCGTTGTAAAAAGCAAGTAGGTGGTATTGATACTGAAATGAATACAACACTCAATATTCGGGTTCTACTCTTTGATTAGAACCTATCGCAAACCATGCAGTTATAGTTTTGTCATAAAAACAACAAAAACTGGCAATTTCTCACCTTGCCCAGCACTTATATGCTGGGATAATGTTATATTCGAATTCTAATCAAAGAGTAAAACCTTTTGAACACCTCACACATCATATTTCGCAGTATCCAATGGGAAAGCCGCAATTTGACCTTTGCCCCATATGGCGACACATTAAGTCGTCCTTGTAAGACCATACTTGGTATAACTATATACCTCGTGTAGGTGTACTTATATATATACCAAGTTTGGGGAGTGATCCATAATACTAAGTTAAAGTGAATTTTAGTTTGAAGCACTTTCAGTGGCGTCACATGCTCCAAAATAGGAGGTGCAAATCTAGGAAGGGTCCCCGTTTGTTTAGTGAAAACAGAATTTTCAACTTCCTTTTCGTTTTTGAGTTATCGTGCATACGGCCGGACGGCCGGATATCTACGAACACAAAAAACGATCCCAATAGGTAGTACTGTAAGTACTACCTAATAAATGGTGTGATATGATACGAGGTCAAATGTAATATACAAATTACACTAATCCAAATATTCTTATTACCAATAGCATCTTATTTTTTTGGTTTTAAGACAAAATTTTAGTTGCCTGTTGTGTGATTATAGTTTCATAGTATCAATATTGGAGATTCACTTACAATAGTGCATCCAAAATGTATAAACAATAGGACTGAAATGGATTCAAGACGTAGTCATATTGGCAAAATATCATGAATTGATTGACTACTTTTCGGATACATACGAAATTATCTTCAGCTTTTGGAGACCAGCAGTGCTAAATATTTATTACATGGCGACATTCCGAAAAACCCTTCGTGTAGCTTGACTCTTTGACTAGCGTCAAGAATACATATTTATACTGACTCGTACTAAAAGTACTTATTATTGATTTTTAGGAAGACATTTAAATTATTTCAATTCAGGATTTTTGGTTAAATATTTTCATGTAGCACGTTTCTACACTGGAAATGCTGCTAGATATCAAATAGCAATTAAATTCTACCAACATTTTATGTATTATTCCGCGGATCTGACAACGTTTATTCAATCACGAGAACATAATTCAAAGTATGAAAAACATTTAAGATGTCGACTACGTATACATATATTACATATATATTACTGTGTCACCAGCCGCCAATGCGCAGCGATACCAACAAGGTTTATACTTGTGCTTTGCTGCAAGGTGTTGCATACACATGTACTGGACAGTTTCGTATGGAGCAAACCTGGAGTACGTATAAGCAGAAATACATATACTCACCCAGTGGTATATGAACCCGCCGTGTATGCTGTTATGTATATTATTTTCTTAGCTTTTCTCATGTGGGCCATTAAGAGACGCCATTTGCAAAATTTTGCCAGTTCAGGCAGCAAGGGAGACGCTTCATTTCTCCTCACACTGGACGACAGAGCAGACAAGCTGTTGAAAAGTTCTAGCAAAGTTGAAATATTTCAGTTTTAACTTGTATGAATTATCCAACAATACTACGGAAACTTAAAATGGCATCATCAGTAGTGTTATTGCGTTTTACAAATTATTTTATTGTTCAACAAAATTTAAAATTCAGGTTAAAAAAGCTCGTGAAAAGCAGTCTTTTCGTTCAAAATCTACATTTCAGGTAAGAAAAATCTCTTATTTCTCGTGTACTGCTACTTTCGTGAAGTTCATTATAACTGATAAATTTACAAATCTAATTTAAGCTTCTAGTACAATACGATGAATAACGTTTGTGTGCTACGGTGCAATGGAATAAAATATACCATTTGGGATTAATTATACTTTTTGTGGTGTAATTTTATTAATTGCAGAAATTCCATTCTTCGCTCCGGCATGTTTCTGCCATAAAATTTTTATAGCAGGCTTAACTGGAGTGAAAGAAAAAACAATATTGATTGAAATACGCAGTAAGTTTACTTTCACACATTTATACTTGATTATCACTGTGATAAATGAAACTGCTGTGGGTGTTCTCATATTTTAAAATATTCTTCATTCATTTTTCAGTGTTTACGGTGGAGGTACATGTTCCTGAAAACGTTGAGATGACGACCATAATTCAATTGAAAAATCCATTGCCAGCACAGCTAGCGCACGAGGTAAGAGCTGTGTCGATGGCGTGTAAAAAAAGTTGCGCCGTTGCGCGTACGTTTTATTTATGTGGAGAGCTAGACATTTTGTTTATCTTTTTGAGAAATATTTTAACTGTGTTGGCTGCTTTGCAAAATGAATTGCTAGATATAAACTTAAAACTAACCTATGAATATATACATAGTCACTATTAATACAACTACAGTACTGCTAACATACTATCATGTTTTTTAACTTTTTCACTCCAGCTCTACTCCTGTTTCTAAGATACACATGTGACACACACTGACATTTACTGTATTAAACATCTTGAAGGGATCACTTTCGGCGAGATCTAGGTGTCGGGATAAGCAGAACTTCTTCATTGGCAGTTCATGTTTCGGCAGGTATCCATCAACCACCATAATTTTGGCTATTTTTTCTTTACAAATAATTTCACGACCATTATTATTAAACATAAATTTATTTTTCTTTCCTTAGACTGCAGTCACAATTTTACTGCACAAAAGGTCTGTGGAAGTAAACCTTTTCCAGCAGGTCGGAGCCCAAAATTTAAATGAAGCATATCAGCAGGTGCTGATACACCAGAAAGGACAAACACAACTACACGTAAGCTCATTAACATAAAAGAACAAGCAATGTACACGTAACTGCTTTTCAAAATTGAATTAAGGGTGCCATGGATTTACAAAATTCAATACATTAATTTTTAATCAATTATACAAAATTGCAGGGTACCTGTCCAGCTCGGTTATCACTTGCCCTTGGTACTATTGCCTCGTCTTTTTCAAAACACAAACAACCGGAGACCTGCTGACAAGATAACGAAAATAATTCTTTCTTTGTTTCACGCTTTGTTTATCTTATTCTATACTATTTCTATACTATTATTGGCACAATTGGTTTTTACACTTTTAATTATTAGAAATATTGATAGTGTCAGAAATAATCAGTCGTTCAACATACAAAATTAATTTTAGTTTATCATATGGTATCAAAATTTAAGTATTAGCCATTTCCTAACAATGAAACACTAACGTTA
This sequence comes from Callyntrura sp. NNG-2020, assembly GCA_027744055.1. NCBI lineage: Eukaryota > Metazoa > Arthropoda > Collembola > Entomobryomorpha > Paronellidae > Callyntrura > Callyntrura sp. NNG-2020. The sequence continues at coordinate 24,065 of JAHZNE010002674.1, read as the reverse complement.
TGGGTTGCACTAAAGCATTTAATCAGGGCAGTAAAAGCATACTAAATATCTCTCTGCATTTTCTTAAACTTTTCATAATGTAAATTTCAAGTATAGACTTCGTGCAATCTTTTCATTTTTACTGTCTCATAATGGGACTGACAATTCCATGTCCGTCAACTGAAAATGTTTAAGAAATATCGCATTGAGCTTGTGTTTACTCCTGTGGGGTATAACAACGTTTGTGTATTTATTAGACTCATTTTGGTAATTCAATGCTAAGGGTAAAATATTTATTCCATTATTTCCTCAATCCACGAACATGCTAGTTTGCATATTAAAGGCAGATAATATTTTTGAAGATATTGCTGTTTCTTAAAAGTATCAATTTCAATGCAGATTTAGCCTAAAAATTAGTGTTATATTTAATGCGCCATAAAATGCCAATATTTGAAGACGATGTGGAGTGTAGTACCGTCTTTCAACTTTCAACGCGAACATCGCAAAACAAACTTTGCGTTGATCTTTTAATTTCTGGGTATGATAAAAATAGATTCTACATTCACATTTTTATACTAAATGCAAAATGTAGTAAAAATTCTAATAACATATGAAAAATAACATCATCGGATTGGAAACAATTTCGTCTAAAGTTAGTAAACAAAGCATTGTTAAATACAATAACACACTCGCTAGTTTTTTTTAAGTTTTTTTAACTTTTAGAAGGAAGGTAACGAGTCAGCAAATAATATTTGTCCTATATTCACTTCAATAAAGTGTAGCACATTTGATTTGGCCTTTACATATAACTTTTACAGTACTTATGGACTTATTGAAAAATAATTGTTGCATGAACAGAGCTACAATAATTGTTAGTTAATTGTTAGCTACTTACAATAGTTGTCCCTTGACATTTGTTTTTCGAATCGACCAATGAAAACCCTGAGATAGCGTTGATGTTATATTCATTATCATATAAAAAAATCATTAAGAACAGGCCTTTAATTTTTACAAAATATAAATACATTATTGTGAAGCACCAGTGAACAGTGTTGTGAAAAATTTACTTGCATTCACAACATTTTGCTTTTTCGCAGAGCTTGGCTTTAATGTCGGAAACAAGTTTGTAATTATACGAAATGTTATTGTTAGACTTGTTGACATCCATATTTTCTCTCATGTTCTCATAATGAAACCTCGTCGCTTTAACAAGTTTCTTCTAACTGCTCTAATGGAGCCGTATTTTGATAGAATACTTTCAGCTATATACTTCGTCCATATCCTTAGACAATGTAGTTCTATGGTTATTAACATTTTTCTTGATTTTGTTTATTGTATCTCTTAATGTTCCTTTGTGATAACTGAAGCTGCTTTGACGAAGTATTTACACTTATGATTCAAAACTAATTAATTAATAAGTATACATTTAAAAATTATTGCATATGAATAATTCATGTGTGATGAATGAGTAATCAATATAATCAAGTAGTTTCGTAAGATTTCCACTGGTTTTCCAAATGAAAAAAATCAGCGACATTTCCAGTTCAGTTTCCGGTAAAGCTTCAAATTACTTTAAGTCATAGCTGTCGGAAATGGGAGGAAGTGGGGACAAATGCTCGCCCAAGTTTGGGTCACTTTACATTAGAAGTATAGGGAGGGAAAAGTCTCAATGGATTACAAGAGAGCAATGTCGTCTTCTTGTCGCGCCGCTTTCGGCAACCCTGCTTTAAGTTTTAGTAGAAGTTGTGCGCGCTTAAGTACGCAGTTACTAAAATCTGAAATATAAAATATTGCTGGTTAATCTAGAAATTGACAGGAACATGCTTTGGGACAGGCATATTTGTGAAAGTACGCCTTAGAATATTCATTCGAATCGTCGTGAATGTTTACAACCACAAACGCGCGATCAAGGGAATTACTCATCTTGAATCACACCACAGAAATTAAAACTTGAATACCTCATTTATCAATAGTTTTACTTATTGAAGGGCTGCTGAATGAACTACAGTTATTCCGTCGCAATTTTATTCCAGAAATATTGCCGTACGGTATAAATATAAATTCTTCCGGTAGTTTGAACAAATTTGATTGTAGAATAAAACGTCGTTAAGACGAAGCGCCATGTGGCCTCTGTGAAACAAATAGGATATAACGCATGGCAATGTAACGCAAAGTTTCCAAAGTGTAAATTTCAGGAATTGACGTTGGGTGACCATTTCATTTTCATTGTTATTCAATTCAAGGGTTTTCCTTGTTATCTATATCATTTTTTCGTCAACCCAGGAACATGTCAATCTGCACATTTAAAGGAGGGTAACATTCTTTGGAGATATTGATGTTCCTTGAAAGTTATATTCCAATAGAGATTTAGCCAAAAATTAGTATTATATTTAATACGTCGTAAAATGCCAGTACAGTCATGTGCCATATTCAAAGACGACGTGCAATGCAGCACCGTCTTTCAAATTTCAATGCAAACATCGCAAAACAAACTTTGACGTCGACCTTTTTATTTCTAGGTAGGATTTAAATAGGTTCTATATTTACAATTATTATACTAAATGAACAGTGTAATAAAGACACTAATAGTAAATGATGGATTACGACATCGGTTTGGAAACGATTTCGTCTAACATTAGTAATTAAAGCATGGCTGAATACATGAATACTCTCGCTATTTTTTCAGGTTTCTAAAAATATTCTTACAAATAAATCGTGAAAGCTCCTACAATTTCAAATGTACTAAACATTTTAAGTATTTGACTATATTAGTACATATTATACACTATATTTGATCTTTAGTACACAGGTACTAGTTTTTTTAAGTACTCAACAAAACCAATAAGTTATATTGGTAGCCCAATGCTGTTTGATACCAACTCAACTATCTTAAAATATACCTGAACACAATTTTGTGGAATGGTATTAACTGTAAATTGCTATTCGTATGCAAAATTATTGCAAATTACCGAATAATACAGTAATATACACCCATTTCGTGGTGGAAACAAGTGAATTCCGTTTTCTTCTCTTTAAAATCTGTTGTAATTCAAAGTTTACATCGTCAAAGTAGTCCATCTAACTGCTTATAGAAATACCCTGCCAATGTGCAAAGTAACTGTATTTCGTCTACCGGGTTGCCGGTCGAAGTGTTTCACAATTCGAACAATTGTTACAATCTTATCTTGTTATAGCTCTATCGTAATAACAGATGCCATATCCTTGGTGCTGTAGCAGACATAATTTTGCAATAAACAAACAGAAAACTCTGCCTTGACTTAGGCCATTACCTTTCGTTTAAAGTTATTGAAAGTGTCTGCCTTCAATTTGGCATTACCTGCGCTGTAACGAATGATGCACAGTTGATTGTGTTAATCTAGACGTCCCGTTGGGGTTTGTCTGATGGGTTGGTCGTCCCAAAGAGAGTATTATTGTCGGATGTGGAAACAGCGTTTCTGGGTTTGTGCCAGCAGCATGTAGGCTACATTTTCCAATGGAATCTTGCCTTTTCTTGTATTTTGGCCTTTGTGCAGATTGAATCATCTAAATCGGTATACATGTTATCTTCATATGTCTACAAAAGGTTGTTAGACTTATTGACATCCATATCTTCTCTCATATTCAATGATGCCACTTCATTGTTTTCATGAGTTTCTCCGACATTCACATAATAAATCGTTTTTGAGTGTCACATTTTTGTTTTAAACTTAACCCATACCCTCAGACAACATAGCTCTGTATGTATTAGGGCGTTCCTTGATTATGTTGCTTATTACATCTCTTCATGTTGAGAAGTGATAACTGTAGCTGCTTTTTCTGAGATTGAATACTTACACGATTAAAGAGATAGAGAGACTGATAGCGACATGTTAGAAAAAACAATGAATATGTTTATTTCATTGGGGATGAAAGAATAATCAATAAAATGAACAAAATCAGCCATTTTCCGCAGACTTCATGACATTGTGATGATTCCCAGATTTTCTAACGCTTTATCAAGAATTTTTGTTTGCTGATATATGTCAATGAAGCATAATATATTAGTTTAACAAAACAATTAAATATTAAAATTATATTCTTTTAATTTTCATGACACTGGCCCATTTGACAGCGTTGTAAAATGGGCTCATATTATTTGTGCCGAAACATTAAACGCATGATGCAACTCCAAATCGTTTTTTGCAGCCAAATTATAAATTTGCCGACAATTAAAATAAAGGTTTTGCATCGAGCAAAGTTTCCATCAATTGGTCAGTCGTGTTTCCGCCACAGAAATAAACTTTCATTAAGAAAATATTTCTTTCTTTTTCATTTTGACTTTTGCTTTCTAAAACCACGTTAAAGTTAAAATTTATGGTCGGGTTTGTTTAATAAATTTAAAGTCATAGCTGCCGGAAATGGGGGGAAGGGAGGGACAAATGCCCTCGCAAGTTTGGTCCGTTTTCCTCTTCAATACATTACATGAGAGTATTATACTCATTATTTTGCACTTTTGAGGAGGCAATTTCTAAAATGCGAAATATAAAAGGCTATTTAGCAATCTTTAACTTTAAAAAACTTAGTTTTCAAGGCTTGTTTCAGTTTATCTACTCGTGGTCGTAAATGTATACCACCCACGGATTACTCCTAAATAATTAATCAACAAAATGTAGGCCCTGAAGACTACAGTCTCGTCGATAATTTTACCTTTTAACGTCTGCTCCATCCACAACAGTTATTCTGTCACCATTTTCCCAAGAAACGTCGGCATGTGGTAATAATATCAAGTCACGTTCTCTCATGAATTTTGAAACGGGCTGGCACATTTGTCGCAAATTGGAATCGGGGGAAGAGGCCTCGAGGCAAATGACTCCTCAATGATGGTACCATTGTTACTAGTCATCCGTTGCGCTTCTTCATAAACCTCGTCCGAATTAAAGTTTTTTATATTGTTTAAAATAAAATCCATACTTTGCACTTTTACCCCATACGCCTTGTCGTATTCAAGACACATGACGTATGACCCCTTCGGGTCTTCTAAATCGTTGGTGGGCCGCATATTTTCTGCGGTCAAAATAATGTGAACTTGAAAGAAAACAAAACGATGAAATAAAACAAAAAATAATTTATTTAAACCACATAGTGTATTTACGGAAAAATACGGGAAATTACCGGCTCCATGGGAGGAAGCAAAACATCGGCTTCATGCAAATTCTCCCCTAAATTTTTCTCCTGTCTCACGATGAGAGTCGGGGCATGGTATGTAATGACTTGTGCCATTTTCTACTCATTTCCCCAATTCATCAGGAACGGGACGGGCCAATTTCAGGGCCCGAAAATGTGATAATGTTGGCAATAACGCTTGTGGTACTCTCTCCACTGCAGTGCAGTAACTGTCTAGGTCACTGCATGAAAACCTATTAATGAGTTATAATTAACTATTTGTCCTCGCGAGTGTGGAGACAAATAGTTTTCTAGTCCTTATTTGTTAAAACTGAGCAAACCTGCGCACCTGTTTTCCGTTCAAATAGTTATTTCGTATCTGCATCGTTGGGAAGCGGAACGTGAAGACATGTTCCAAATCGACGTCTCGAGCATTGCCTCGATTTCGAAAGCTTGTTATATGTATTTACTATACTCATATTGCGATCTATTTATTTTAAAATTAAAATATATACCAAATAAAACGACGCATGGTGCCACGAGTTTGGCAATAACAATATGAACTTTAACTTTTGCAATGCTTGGCACTTGTATGAGCTAGCATAATCAACCTGTGAAGTGGGTAGAAAGCTGTAGTCAAGATTCTCCACTTAACCTTGAACAAAGTTCGTCTTTCCCACGCCGGTTGCCTGAATATTCAGTAATTACAGTTATGCGAAAAACATTACTACATTACATTTATTTTTATATTATTTTTATTTTAATCATATCCCAAAAAGCATAAGTGTGAGGGATTTTACAATCCGGCGTGTAGCAAAGTAGAGTGATATGACAATAAAGTTGTCTGGTGATAACAAGAAGTTCAGCTTGAAGACAGAATGAAACATGAGATATTTGTTCAAGAAAGACGAGGGTTTATATACCTATAAGATTTAGTTAGTCATAACTATCGTACATATTACAAACGTCAGCACCGTGAGTGCTGGAAAAGATTTCATTGAAATGAAAAAATATTCAGTGTACAAAAATAGAGAACATCCGGTAAAGTACCGTCAAATATCTTACAGATCCAACGAAATTTAAATGCTACTTAAATGATAACAATAATAGAGTACAAAGTATAGAAACAAAACGTTATTCAATATCCACATCTGGATAAGTACCTAATTTCCGTGCTGGTGTTCTTTAGTTTTTGTGTCACCACAACACGAAAATTACATCATCATATAATCATGAGCGATGCTCTACTAAACATTACACAAAGAGTAATCAATAATACTCCACTTCATTGTTTTCGATTGCCTGCTGGGGCGCCTGGACCTGTTGAGTCGAGCAGTGTTCATCATTCTGCTAAAAAACAGGTAAACCAACACAACAATAAAACCAATAATTACAACCAGAGTGCTTACGATCATGTATATCCAAATCATGGAATGGGGCTCTTGGGTTCCGTGGTTTATCGGGCTGCTAGTGCGTGTGGTAAACTCCTTCAGCTCCGTAAAATTTATTCCTGGCTGCAGTTTCCGGTTCACTGCCATAATGGGTCAGGTCCAAATTCCTGAATCACCTGCATCTGTTTGCTGTGAAACGGGATGTTATTTACCGTCAGGTTGATGCCAACGGGGACGGAGAACACGTTATTGGGACATTTCTCCTTCACCCATTCCAGTTCTACCTCCGACTCCGGGCAATAAATATGGAATTCATCGCCCATCGGTAACACCTGAATAAATGTCCACTCATCATTTTTCTCTCGGGGGACGCATCTAGACGCTGCAAAATGTTTAGTGTCGTCATTCACCATGAAAGGAGGTATGCAGGATCTTGACGGGGAAATTAAAATGTCCCTTGTTTTTGGTAACCACATCATTGGAAAATATACATTTCTTCTTTTGGGAATAAATGACTGCCTCTGGTCCCGTATATGCAACAGTACATGTCTTCTCCTTCCCGTCATCTCCCTCCTTTCTCATCATCATCTTGAATGGCTGTGCCTACAAAATAACAAGGGAGTGGTCAAGAACGGGAGCCAGGAAAGTCATGAACAGCTTGCTCTGGTCCATTGACATATGGCATTTTTTGCTGGTAGCCAAGTCGATTGGGCAAGTTACTCCGCAAGGCTCCGTTACTCCGTTAGTTACACGTTCAGTGAAATCCATCAAACTGGGATGAATACGACGATTCTTCCATTTTCTGTCAGCTTCCTTTATAATATTTTCCCCAACAATCATTTGTGCTGTTATGTATGCAACAGCATAATTGGACGCAATTTGCTTTCTCTGCATCTCGGTAAAATTTGCAGAAAAAAACTTCCAATTTGTCAAGCAATTTCTTGAATTTGTCCTGTAATTCTTAAATGTTCTGAGAATTTTGCTTAACTTTCTCTTCCAAAGAGCGTAGCAGGATCTCTTGTTCATCCAATTTAATTTTCGTTTCAGTAATGCTCACAGAATTAGCTATGCTAATCCTAAAGCCGTTGGTGCCAACAGCCATCATTGTCAATTGAACAACTGAGATTATGCCCAGTATGACAAAAAATCCTCTTTCATCATGAATGAGGATATCTGTCAAGTCACGTGTTGAACAAAATAACTGTAACAAGTCCAAAAATTTCTCTTGGTAAATTTTCTCGCATTTTTGTCTGGCTGCTTCTACATTCCCTGCATTAACGGATTGCTCGTTGAAAATTTCACAGGGAGAAATTAGTTTTATGAGGAGATTAACCTCATAAAATCCTGAGGTGACTGGCATGTCGCTCTTTTTCCACAAAACGGGGGAATGATTAGGGTATTCTGTTGTACCCACAAAGCATACCATCGCAAGCACACATAGTGCCATGGTATAGAGTTTGCCGTGTAATAGCCGTAAATCCTTTCGCATTTTTCCATGCTTTTGTCTCTACAGTGGCTTTGTTAGCCCTTCTATGCACTTCTGGGTTATTTGCAAGCCTGATTGCGCTTTGATTATCGATCATGACTTTAGTAGGGTTATTGTGAGGGTATCCCAGTTCTGAGAGAAAGCGGCGTAGCCACACCACTTCTCGTGTACAAGCTGAGAGTGCCACATACTCAGCTTCAATAGTACTCAAAGCCACTATTGATTGTTTTTGACTTGACCAAGTCACTGGTGAATTGTTTATTGTGCACAGGTATCCGCTGGTACTCTTTCGAGAATGGTGATCCCCAGCGTAGTGTGCATCTGTGTATGCTTCAAGTTTTACATCAGGGGCCAGTTCATATAATATGCCAAGTTCCGTTGTTCCCATCAGATAACGCAGCACGGCTTTTGCTGCCTTCCAGTGGGTCTCGTTGTAGTTTGCCATGTGTTGAGACAAACGGGAGACAGCGAACATAATATCAGGTCGGGAGCACTTTGCCAGGAAAATCAGTGCTCCCACCAAGTTAGGGTATGGTAGGCTGCTGTTGGCTCCATTCACAACTTACAGTTGTATGTTGGGTTGCATGGGGACATTTACGGGTTTGCAGTCTTTCATGGCAAACCGCTCCAGTATGTTTTCCACAAACTGCTGCTGATGCATGAATATACGTTTCCCAGGTATAATCCTTGATTGGAGCCCAACGTAAGCGCGGACAATCCCCCGTGGTGAGCTGAAACTCGGTTTCTATTATATTCATCATCTCATCCACATCTCGCTTGTTCCTGCTGCTTAGCAAGAAATCATCTACAAACAACGGTAAAATAATTCTTTCATTGTTGTGGTATCCAATGAAAACGCAAGGATCGCTGTTCAACGACAAAAAATTGTATTTTTTCAGGAACGTAGCGAAACGCTCATTCCAATTACGGGGTGCTTGCTTTAACCCGTAGATGGGCCGTTTTATCAGGCAGACCTGATCCCCTTTAACAAACCCCGGTGGTTGCTCCATGGTCTCTTTTAAATTTCCTTGCAAAAACGCAGTTTTTATGTCACCAATGTACAGCCCCTCTGCAGCCACTATGCTTAAAACGATACGTATGAATTCATATCGTGGCACGGTCGAAAAAATTTCGTCATAGTCATGACCACGTATTTGACGAAAGCCACGCACGACCAGCCGTGCTTTGTATTTTTCAATTTCTCCGTTGGGTTTTTGTTTTAATCGGTAAACCCAGCGATTATCTAAAACATTTGCGTTGGTTGGTCGTTCAACCAATTCCCATGTTTTAAACTCATTATGACTGTTGAGTTCATCCTTCATGGCATGTAGCCATTCCTTTGCATTGTTGCTGATTTTTGCTTCATCGTAGGAGTAGGTACTTCATTGGCTAGTCCTGCCATACAAACAAAGCTACAATCAAATTCAGCAGGATTGTATCTTGCAGGTTTCGTTAGAGTTTCTTGCTTTCTCAAATTACTTTGAGGCATCTCAAACGTAACATTTTCTGACTCATCAGAAGTATAATGTTCAAGGTTTAGCTCCTCCATCTCTGGTGCCGGAGATGGTGTATTTCTTCTAATAGAAGTTGGTCGTACTGGGGTACGCATTGTAGACGTACCAGATGTGCTCGGTTGCTGTGGCATAAGGCGTCTGCTGCTACCTACTATCGGTGGGGTATCACATTGAGTGAGAAACTATTCTTCACTATCACTGCGATAATCAACGTGATTTGTTGCTTCCTCTTCGACTGGATTGTCTGCTTCTTCTGACAAAACAGGATTGTTATTTGCCTCAGCACCTGGCGCATCCCACTGACCCTTATTTGTAGATAAGGGCAGATTACTCACTTGCTCAAAAAACTTCGTGAGTAGCTACATATATTTGTAGTTCTTCGTCATACACGCGATAGTGCGTGCTGTTGGGTGGATATCTACAGAAGACAGCTTGCCTTCCTTTTTCTTCCCTAGGTGTTGAGCGCTATACATCTGGTACTCTGTATACCACTGGACAGCCCCAAATCCGTACATGGGCTAGATTGGGCTTACGTCCAAAAATAAGCTCGTACGCACTCAAAACGTGACTTTGTTTTGTCACAATACGATTGAGGATGTATATTGCAGTTGATACTGCATCCTCTCAAAAATGTTCTGCGCTGTCGTGTTTCAGCATAATTGTTCTGGCCAGATCTTTGACCGTCCTTATCTCTCGTTCGATTCTCCCACTAGATTGGGGAGTGTAGGGTGGCGAGGTTTCAAGAGGAATTTGCCTTCTCTCTAGAAACGTAACGAGTGTGGAGTTGATAAACTCAATGCCATTATCACAGCGAAATGCTGTGATATTATTTCCAGTCATCCTCTCCATAAACGTAATAAATCCAATGACACACTCTGGTGCTTGCTTCTTCTCCCTTAAGAAGTACGCACGCCTGAACCCAGTTGCTTCGTCCTTGAGCAACAAAATATAAAAAGAGATGTTCAATGAAGCTGTGCCGTACTTGCCTGAAAGGTCAGCGTGTATGTGTTGACCAGGCTCGATGGAAGCCCTATTTTCTACAGCGGGATGGGGAAGTTGGCTGATTTTCCCTCGCTGGCAATCAATGCAGTCTATCTTATTCAAACTGCTGTTAACATTTGTTATGCCATCAGCGCCATGGTAACGGATAGTCCGGTTTATGTATTTCATGTTGATGTGACAGAGACGTTCATGCCAAAATTTGGTGTTGTCCTGTGAGGCCATCATGGCAACTACTTCATCCACTCCTCTCAGTGGACGTAATATTGTGTGTTTGCCTCTATCCTGAGCCAATGCTAGATTCAATATGCTAGTCCATGCAATGAAGTGTATACATTCGAAGAGGTATCCATAAATAATTTTCTGCCATTGCAATATAGAAAAACTTTACAACTTCATACTTCTGGTTGCATTTGCCCATAAAATGAAAAATAAATAAATGGAAGCTATTACCTTCTACGCAACCAACATAATCTTTATTTTAGAATTATAAAAAGTATCCTATAAGGAAAAAATTTGATTAATCCAGGCTTGAGTTATAAATGTATCATGATTTGAGCTTCACAAAACAAAAAATTTTTTTTCTCCTCCGTAAGAAATAACACAGCTGATAGCAACCTCATTATTAACTCAATATTAATTAATTATCATATTACATACCTTGTTGCATCATCTTGCATATTACTAAAACTATCCAAGTATGTTAGTGTTTATAGTTTACTAGTTAATGTTAGACGAATAGTCATGAACACACGCTTTTGTCGTGCTTGACTCTTCATATATCCAGAAATGATAAACTTTGTCAAATGGTTATTATTAAAGTCATACTATTAGGAATTTGATGAAAATGAGATATCATTATTGTTTATTTCATTAAGCATAGTGGGTCATTATTTTGAGTGCTAATGAAACCGCCTTTAAAACAATTTTATTTACAACTACCAAAAATAGCATCTGTGTATGTCGCTACGACGTAAACGACAAGTTAATGGAGCGTTTAAATATTTGGCTTTGCATTGTGAACACGAATACTCTATGTGCTCACAACGGCAGCAAATTCAACTGCCATTAGCTACAAATAATTAAAAAAGAATTACTTCTTAGTTTCAAAAGCAATTTAATGTGTCGTTGGAAAAGAGGGACAACATGAAGGATAACGTATTAACAATCTAAGCTTATTTTACACGTCGTTTCACCAAAGCAGTGGTATAATACGGATTTGCTGTTTGACGCACCATAAAGTTTCGAATTAGAAAAAGGTTTAACTGACGTTGTTTGGTTATAAAGACATATTTTTTTGTTTTTTGCTGGACGTTGTTCCAGACATTCGTGGTACTGTTTTGTTTATTTCGGAAGTATTGCTGATGTAGTATAAAACCGATAGTATGTTTAAACATGCTGATGTAGAATGTTTGCTATTTCGTAAACCAATTTTATCTATATGGAAGATGCGGATGTACGACGAACATTGTTGAACATGTTTGTGTATGTCTGCTAAATTGTTTTATAAACATTTAGTGTGTTTAACTTTGTGATTGTCAGAAATTGATTGGAACGCCAACTGCGCATTTTTAAGCCGCTGTTAGAGGCATTAAGAAGTACATTCTTTTTAATTACATTTATAGTGAATTGATACAATATTTGTCTTATTTCTCACGATTAATATGGATAGCAGCTGGTAACGTTTCTAACGTCATGAAGGAGCCTCCTAACTCAGCTACGATTTATGATTTAATGCCGAGTAGAAAGAGTACCGCGTATTCATTATTAGTAATACAATACAGTCATTAAAATGTAATTAAGCAGTACAAAGTATGGTACACCATGAGTGAAGATCTTCATTAGGAATGATTACAACATCCCTTTTTCTAAATGATCTTTGTACTTACCTCAGCAGTGTGCATGACAATTCCAAGAAAAATAGTGTATCTGTTCTAGTTTTCAGTGGAGTAGTAGTACATCCTTCATAACCGGCAAATTATGATGAAGTGTTATGTCGCAGTTGTCCAGTCATATTGGCGTCTTCTAATCTTGAAATGTATTCTAGAGATCAGAATACATTCTGATTTACCCGACTACAAAGTGTCAAACGCTGTCTTGCCTCCGTGAAAATATGTTGCTTTATAAAGATTTTTGCGATGGTTAAACTGCGCCCACCGTTTGAGCACGTCGTATCACGTTGGTAGCCCGTGGGAACACAATAAATCATACGCACTAACATTGACCGCATATATGACACTTTACCGATAATACAAGAAGCCGTTGTCACTCCCTTCTTCTTGTTATTCCACAAAGAATAATGTCCTGCCACCACCAATTTGCAAAGTCGTGGTAGTCAGTAGTGGACACGCTGTGTCGTTCTTCGAACTTTTAGTTCTTTATTCTGCTGCTGGTGGTGTAACATAGGCGACCTAATCCTGGATCCATTGAAACAGTTCATACTACGAAATAAGAGGAATTGAATTGAAAAAAATATAAAAGATATGTACACAGTATGACATAAGTGTTGAAAAATTATTCGTAGAATTTCTGTTTGGTAAAAAAATCTATTTGTTCTCCTACTTATGTAACTGTCTTTGAAACGTTTGAATGAGTTGGCAAAACATACGTTTAGTTAAAAGGAGAGCACCTACGATCTTTTAGAACGCGTTCAACTTTTGGATATATGTAAAAAACGTCTAAGAATAACGTAATGTTCATTCGTTTCTAGTGTTACAGAAATAAATGTATATTTCTTTGTAAACTAAACTTCTCACTTTAAATATGTTTATGAAGTCAATGTATTTATGGTGTTTTGCACCTTTTCTTACTTCAAACACGTCTAGTTTTAGCTCCAATACTACAATCAACATTGTTTGCTTCAAAAATGTCTGTACACTCGGACATTTAAAACATTATGTAAATTGAACAAGATGTAGAACAAATTCCGTATTACCACAGAATAGTTATTTGACCAATTACTATCTGTCTTCCACATTCCAAGTTTGCAATGGCTTTAAACTGACTGGCAGTACTTCAAATTACCACTTCGGTCAGTTGTACATTATATATTTTTGTATTTCCTTAAACTTTAAACTGTTTGCTTATGTCTTAACATGATTTTAAGACCATCTGCATCAGGCGTTCTGGCGTTCAAATACTCACCCGAAATCGTATTTACTGGTGTTTACTAAAACGCCTGAAACACATTTAAAATACTCGTCTTCCGAGTTCATATCAAAGTTCTGTGATTTTATTTTAGTGTAATGCAGATTCCATGTCTTTGACATACTGTACAATGTAGTGCTGCCCTTCAATTCTCAAAAATCTCTTGACTAAACCAACAGATTATATCATCACAAAATTGTACCATGTATGTAGAGGAATGTTCTGAAATATTATCATGATTCCACTGTTATATTTTGCATCAGGATATATACATCCTGAAAGGGAAATTTCAATAGGGATCTGTTCAGAATGGTGTCTGTCTTGAATAATTCAATCCTCAAAAGCTAAAACACGAATACAAGACTGATTGCATTTGTTATTATTTACTCGTTGAATCAATGAAACTTGGACCTAAAATGTTTATAGCAATACATGAGTTGGATAGGGTTTATCTGGCTTATTATTACCATTTCTTTGTTCCTCCAACTACATTTGTTGTAGGAAGCTCGTCTATTCCATAGTAAACAACTGCTAACGGATGAAAATGATGTATTGTTGTTATAAAATTACCAAATTTTGATTACCAAACAAGAATTGAATCATTAGCATACTCAAAGTTAACCAAATATACGTTTTAAAATATATGGAAAAACCAATGTTGTTAAATTTACTCACACTAAATGTAGTACAAACACAGGTTCTGAATAGCAACGTGCTCCTTTAGTGAACATAGAAACAAATATTTTTATAGGTTTAGCAAATTTATTTTGATTCAAAGAACTTTTTAAAGATTTAAAGTTGTTGCTTTTGTAAAGATGTTGTAACTTTGATAACTATAGGCAGTGAGGCCCAAAATATGTAATCTAGGTTATATGACTACTAATTAATTAAATAAAGTGAATTATTACCGCGTCGATGTACTCAGGCAACGTTCAAATTGCCGTTTATTGTTGGGGCGTTTCATATTCCGCACACGAGCATAATATTTGATCGTGCCAAATAATATTACGTGCAACGTAAAATTATTGCCAAATATAATATAGAAGTAAACCCAAAAATGCATTTGTTATCTGTTCATCTAATCTATAATGGGTGCAATATAAGCAATAGTGGGCGCTTCCCTTTAATCATTTCGGTGAACGGCTAAGTAACTCCGTCTTCATCTTTTTTAGTTTGCAGGTGCATAAAAGCATAATTGATATATAGATTTGTGGTCGTACAGTTATATTTATATTTTCCTGTCGGGTTAGAAAGTATCTCACTGGTTGTGTATTTGTTTTGATCTTTAATAAAAATCATCACCACGAATATTTGTACAACTGAGCTTAGGGTTTATTTCAGCACTGTGCTGGGCTATTGTCGTAAAGATTTGAAATCCTAATTCTGTTTGCGAGTGTTTTGGTTTTCATTTGAAATGAAGCAGGGTATCCTTCAGAACCGGCGTACCTTGAATCCATGTTATATGGACGTATTCTAATCTAGAGTTGTATTCTAGAAAACAGAATAATTTACTAAAAGAAAAACAAACGCATTCATTGCAAAAACAAAAATGTAGTTGTTCGGGTACTCCCCGAACTACAAAGTGTTAAATGTTTTCTCGCGCTAGGTTAAGATGAAGATCCGTTCGGTGTTTATATTGCGCCCACAACTGGACTCTATCAAGGCAATGCTCCGTTGAAACACACTGAATCACCTGCATGAAACTTTGACCAACCAGCTCGTATAGTGCATTTTACATATATTATAAGACGACGTTACCGCTGGCTGTTTCTTGTAATTGCACAAAGAATAATGTCCTTTCTTTTAGGTGGAATATGAATATCCCTTCAATTTCATTTATTTGCCCTGAATAACTACGTTAATTGAAACTTACTTCTATCAAAACGGTTCCTATGATCACAGATCATAATTCTTAATCGTTTTATCGCCTCCATGCTAGGACTCCATCCGATTATGAAATTGCACCCACAGTTTGAGTCTCAGTGGTCTTTCAACTTGCCTTGTTGTGATTTTATCCTACATCGGTCATGTCATGTCTTAGCGTGGACCAGCCAGCTGGCATAGTACATATTAATAATATTATGTGAAAAAATTAATACTCGCTGTTTGTACTGACAGAAGAACTAATAATATTCTCTATATTGCATGCGGTAGGAATGTTTTCCTTAGTACCATTGCATTAATCAAAATATCTTTTGTTCACTCCGACAAATGAAACAGTACATTGCTTGAACAAAATGTTCCGTCTTTTTTACAACAGCAGCATAGTGGTAGTCTGTCAACTTACCATCAGTCTCCTTTTTTAACTTCAAAATCTATCTTAAACTCGTTTGCAATTACTCGTCTCACTATGAAATGAATATGGTTAAATCGATCATACAGTGTATTTCCATATATTGAAAATTGTTTCAATATGTGTCAACATGACTTTCGAAATAGAAAGTGAGAGAATCGATAATAATTTCAGGTCATTTAGGTGAACTCGCGTGAAAGTAATTATTGAGTCATTCATTTGATACTTTTCGCGCTATTTTATTACAAATATATAACTGGATTACTTGAATGAAAAAGGGAATCCAAATTTACAATACGCACAGTTGGTAATCGAGCTCCCGGTTATATCAAATATTTCCGTTTTCATACAATCTCCATTTGATAAATTAATCATGAGCAACACGTTTCCCAATTTAATCAAAAACTATACACGCCTTCATAAATTGTTAACTGTTACATTGTGAAAGAGTTCCTATACTGAAAAACTGCTTAAACGACACCTCAAAAAACTACATAGCCGAGGGGCATTGAAATATATTAGCCATACACATTTATTTCATAGAGTATTGACATATCTGACTAAAATAGTTTCTTGTTATCCAAAATACCGGTTGTCTTCTTATTTGCCGAATATAAAATTTTGGGGGTTCTGGATAGCAAGGTGTATTGATGGATCTTAATCGGAAACCTTAAGCTTACGACCATATGCAGAATAAGCTTTATGAGGTTAGATTTGTTCTAGCATCATTACAAAAATCGATTATTAATAATATCAATTTACACCGATACCAAATATTAGACTCAAAATGTATTTGTGGTCAAAGTGTGCTTCTTTTAATGACATTTAAAATATTATGAGTATAAACATACTATATATAAAATCCAACAGCTTCGAGGGAAGTATCTGCATTTGGAAACATCCAAAAGGAAAAACGTAACCCGGCAAAGAAATTCGTTGAGGGCAAACCGCATAATATTATCATTACTTCTTTCGCCTTAGATAGCTTTTACTTGAAAATATATACTCTCTTTTAATGTCAAAAGATAAATCGCTTGGAGATGCTCTAAAGCCTAAAACAATAGTGTAAATGTACATAACGGACGAGGAACTTTTATGAGAATTTTTTAAATTTTTGAAATTTGCACCATAGTTACACCTCGTTGAGATATGTTGGCTTTTAAAATTTCTGTGGCATCAATTGAGTTGGTCAGGAGTTGTGGCGGTTACAAAAGTTTCTTCGGCAGATCCAAGATTTCTACTACATTTTGCAGCCAATTTTAGCAACTTTGGTATCAATCGAAAGCTAACATCATATAGAATGACATTCCGGGCATATATTTTCATATTACAAAATTAATTTTCGAATGTCAAAATGTTATTCTCTGAGGTATTTGCTTTCGACTGAAACCAAAATTGTGAAATTTGAATTCCACATTTACGAATTATCGTGAATTAGGCTGTGAGGATTCTAGTTTTTAAAAAGCTATTAGTCAGCAGTTCAGTAATATGAACGAACTTTGATCTGGAGATGTATTCCAAGAAAAAGAATAATTTAACAGAAGTAATAGAAGCATTTAGCCGGCACGGGTGAATAAACACTAATATGATATGAGCTAAACATTTCCTCAATTTGGTGCTAGGACTCCTTTCGACGTGTTACACATATGACATGATGCTATTGACGTTCTGATGTTAAAGAAACTAATGTATGCTTCTTTAATATGTTAGTAATCGAATATATTCTACAAACACACATGCGTACGGAGTAATTCGACGCACATTCGACGATTCATCAGGAAACGCCAATACATGAAATTCAAAACTAAGTATACATAATAGATTGCCACAAATAGATTTTCTGACATGTTTTCCTTTGTGAACGTAGTTAATTCACCCCCAAAGTTGGGAATGGTCGCTTTGGACTGTATTTTTCTATACTTTCTCTGGATGAGACGCTTTATTAGATACTTTACCAGAAGCAGGTAAAGGGAATAATAACAGGCTGGTGGTGTGTAGTTGTGTACTCGGCACAATAATTTCTAAAATATCTTTTTAGGTGTGCTTTTGTTTGACGAGCCTTTGAAATGTCAATGTCAACAGTTACTAATCAAGGCGATATTTACTGTGATGTAATAAAACTGCTTGCTTTCCAGTTGAATCTTAAAGATCTTTACAGTTTTGTACTGGACTGTACAGTAGTATGCAGTCAAAATTGAGATCACTTTCGACTGATTTTCCTATAATTGGTGCTTCAATTAAAACTTGCCGACGTCAAAACAGCCTATTTAATTGCTGATCACGAGAACCCAACGATACGAGGAATCCAAAATTAAAAATAATTAACATATCTACGATTGCAAAGCAGTTAACTATCATCGTGCAAAACTTTGTTCAATCAATAGGTTTGAGTGATTTTAAGGTAAAATGATCAGTAGTGATGAGTATTTTATTTATCATTCAATCGGGACCGATGACAATTACTTTGTAATTTAAGGGAGATAACAAATAAAAGGAAAACCAATTGTACTTGCTTTGTTTGAAAGTGTCGAGGTCTTGAATACATTTAAAAATTTACATTTACGACATTGTATTCAAGCATTTCTGATGTTGAAGATATAAATGTATATTTCTTTAACATGTTACAACCAAACATCCCTCCCTAAAATATGTCATACAGATGCTGAATCAAACAACTTAAATTTCGATTGTGGAACATCAAAGTTTATAGCATCCTTTAAGCAATACTAGAATTCCTGAAGTTTCGAAGGAAATTCTTACAGAATTAACCTTGCGTTATAAATCGGCTTAAAAAATCTTAAGTGTTTAGGGTATCAGACGGCCATATTATATATTGTCGTAATTTTAAAACTGCTAGGACTCCTTTCGACGTGTTACACATAAGACATGATGCTATTGACTTTCTGATGTTAAAGAAACTAATGTATGCTTCTTTAATATGTTAGTAATGGAATATATTCCACAAACACACATGCGTCTATTTTGTTTAATTTCATTCCAACCTCATTTTTTAATGATGCAAAAAGTTGAGAATACTTTCCTCCGATATACCTTTAATAGGTGATTTCATTGGAACTTTTCCACGTCATAACAGACTATTTGATTGCTGATCATGAGGAAACGCCAACACATGAAATTCAAAACTAAATATACATAATAGGTCGCCACAAATAGATTTTCTGACATGTTTTCCTTTGAGAACGTAGTTAATTCACGCCCAAAGTTGGAAATGGTCGCTGTGACCTGTTTTTTCTATACCTTCTCTGGATGGGACGCTTTATTACATACTTTACCAGAAGCAGGTAAAGAGAATAATAACAGACTGGTGGTGTGTAGTTGTGTACTCGGTACAAAAATTACTAAAATATCTTTTTACATGTGCTTTTGTTTGACGAGACTTTGAAATATCATTGTCTACAGTTACTAATCAAGGCGGTATTTACTGTGATGTAATAAAACTGCTTGTTTTCTGGTTGAATCATCACAGTTTTGTACTGGAGCTGAGTGTATATCAACACAATGGCAGGATAGACTCGACAAAGTATGCAGTTAAAATTGAGATTACTTGATTGGCGGGAAACGATGATCGCATAATCTTCCAGGTGTTGGCAACGACATTTTCCTTTTTGACCTTGCCATATATTGAACTAAGTAACTACTATAGGCTACGGATTGTGTTTAGCTTACCTGCAATAAGTTTAAATGTATTTACAATAAGATTTTATAATAAATTTGAGGCTGATTTCAAAGATTAGACCTATATTCGCAAATCTTTACCGATTTCTACGTGGTCCAACTTTTTGGAAATCGTTTCTTCTGCAACAATGCCCCCAGATCCTATTTGTTTCTGTGATTGGGAAGGTAGTGGTACAGTTGGTAAGAAGTGCTCCCCTTTTTTCATACATAGAAACTCCTAATGTGCAATGTAGCGCATTGGGTCTGCCGTGTCGTCTTTGGATCACTTTGAAGGTTCTGTTGCAGTTTTGTCGGGCTACAACGTAATAGGAAATGGCTCAACCGTTGGTGAGAAACCATTACGTACACCATTCTGGTGCTTACCAAACAGCTATTTGTATTAAATCGAAGAAATCTAAAAATACATGTAATTCAACATGTGGACGGGTTGAACTCAACTAGACAAGATGATGTAGGAATAAACGTACCCAGCTAATGTGAGAGGTTTCGCTGTATAGCATCAATGCTGAAATACACATGAAATTTTTCTGTCCTTATTAAAACTTAGTTCTATGACTTGACCTAAATAAAAGTTAGGTAAAAAATAAAACTAAACCAAGTTTAACCTATTTCCATTTTTTAACGTTGTTTACAAATTTTCCAAACTTACAACATTGACATTCTTTTAATGCATTTTTAATGTTGAAGAAATAAATGTATATTTGTTTGACAGTGTGATAACCAAAAGTATCTGTTTACCAGAAATATATTTATAAAGTTACCGTTCGTCTATTTCTACGTCTGTTTATTTCAAAACCGTTTAACTGCAATGCAAAACATTAAGATAACTTGGAATTAGTCAGTCAGTCAGAATTACATTGCCATTACATTTATCTGATACTGTGAATCGTGTTTGCATGAAACGTATTTATTCAGATTCAATAAAGTACTGTTCTGTGTAAATAAATAACATAAATCACCGTGTTGCAGTATTTGCAATTTTGCAGTCTGTTTTTATATGAAACAACAAAGAAATGGCACTGTTTCGGTACGACGCTCGGTGGTGTCCCCCTTTTTTAAATCGTTGAATTTTTACTTTGTCCGAGCAAAGTGTTTCCTATGCCACTTGAAATAGTATGTTTCCACCTGTTTCGTTGAACATTTTCTTTTTCGGTTCCATTGCATGAGGGGCAGCTTCAGCAATCAGCTTACATCTTTGTGCATCACTCTTTGGAGACCCTAACTGCCTGTAGAGAAACCATTTGTCAATTCGCCCAGCAGTATTTGACAGATTTGTTCGTCTAGCGTGCACATCTTATCAAATCCTAGACCACGTCGTTTATTTATAACTAATCTTAAATGATAACCATAGGACTTCGTGAGTAGATTTTTCAATGAAGATCTATGTTAGTACTCTCAACAAAGGGGCTTGGTATTTGCCGCACAAACAAAACTTTGGTTCGTAGGATGAAACCTCCACAATTCAGTTTTTCGTCTGTGCGCTGGTTTTTCTTAATTTTAAATTGCGCCCACACTTGAAGCTCAACAGTGCTCCTACGGTTACATATTTACTATTTCTATTAGTAATAGATTATTTTAGTAATCCATTGCCAGATCTTTCTCGTTCATTAACGGATAAATACTAAAAATAATAATATATTGCGCCTATACAACCCAATAGTGCGCAGCGTAGACATGGACAAATGCTTGGCCAGCTTTTTCCATTTGATCAGTTATGCTTTTTTCGACAAATGTTTGTGTTTACCATCATTTCTTAAAATCCTATGTATACTGCTAAGGTATGTTATATATTGTCGGCATGTAAAATGCCTGGTTCTTTTACGTGTTAGTAGTTTACATTGTAGTTAGTTTAGCATTTTGCCCCACTCCTAAGCATCAGAACTCGCGGTGGATAAACCTCGAGATGTGGCATGGGATTACTGGCTTACCAGCAGCGGAACGTTTTACTATGATGTACGAACTCAGCTCGTATACACACAGTATCCGTCCGGCAGCCTCAGCAACAGCAACCCAAGAAGAGAAGAAGCAACTAGCGGCAGGAGCCTAGTTGATTCTTCGGCATTAGTTTTTCCCTGTTCTTGTTTTTAATTAAAGTTTCCATTTTCTCGTTTCCATTTAATGTTTTCATTTCCATTTAATGTTTCCATTTCCATTAAAGTAATTCATGTGTTTAATATAAATAAAGTCTTAGTTTTCCGGTTAGGAATTATTAATCATTATTCGTCGTGCTGTTGTGCTGAACTCATCATTTATCCTGGCTGTTGTATTTTATCCATACATTATTATTTGGCGCATTATAAATTATTATTGGTGCATAATTCTATTCCCATTACTAGTCTATTTTAGCCATCACAATTCATAATTTCTGAGCTACATCTGCCAACCAGAAAACCCCCCGTCGCGGTACTACCACCTCAGGAAGCCCGTGGTAGGAGACCCGACACTATGATATATGTATTGCAATGCCCCATGGCCAGTTGTTGCTTACTTTTGTCCGCTTTTGTCCAATGAAGCTGGTGGAAATTTCCACATTTGTCCAGTGGACAATTTCTATCATCCAATGCACAAGTATTCCTTGGTAAGCACCTCTTTACTATATATAGACATTCCTTTAAGACTTTCAGTTGTAACAAAGTTATACTTGTTATTGTTGAGTTGGGTTGTTCGCGAATACTTGGCATTACATATATATTGTAAAGACTGTGTACCACAATAGAGTTGACTGCATGAATAAAAGAAATGTTGCATGTATTAAAATGCTGGAGATTAAAAACGCCGATTAACTGACTCTAATGGTACTGCTTTTACCCGACTGCACATTGTACAGAGCACACCAGGTCTGTGTCACACCAAATCAAAAATTATGATCAACAAACACCAAAAATTTGGTATGATGTTTGCCTTTACGGCAATGCTATGTGAACTCAGCACTCTCAGGATGCATTAAGATTGGCATTGGACAATGCTACAGGAGATACAAGACAAAAGACAATTCATTTCAGAACAGGTTGCCTATTCCAGACATGCTCTTAGATAAGTAGCGTCAGAGAATGTGCACTGAATGGCGTTTCGGATAATTCAACACAAAAAAGTTTCATTTGACGCGAGATAGTTTACTAATTTATATTTAAAACAATCTTCTAAAGAGCTGAAGATAAAGAGACCTGAATGGGTCAGGTTTCAAATAGTTGCACGCAGTATCACACCTAATCAAAATTAATAAAAGAAACAGACGGAAATGGGTAGTTCGGTTGCTTTTAAGGTGACTTTATAGCAATAACGTTATCCACAAATACACATCTCCTGAACACTTATAGCATATATAAATAGCTGCATTGCATTGTGTCACAAATGCTACAAGAAATACGATTAATACAATTTATCACAGGACAACTTTCATTTTCCCGGCATGCTCTCGGATAGGCAACACAAACTGGTTTCTGTTGTCGTTGAGGCCTTGGTAATTCATGTTTAACACAACATGTGGCTCTTAATTAAGGTGGCATATCCCGTAAAACCTTTTTTAGATTTCCCTGCCGTTTTTGTCAATTTTGCCAATACGCCATCCATTATCAATGATATTGTTATGTCTAGGAGCAATAGGAGTGAACCCTCATCTTCCGTTCCAGCGACACTGTCTACCTTGAACGTCACCTTCCGTTTACACTGCTGTAAGTCAAATGAATGAAAAAAATTGCAATGTTTAAACACTTCATTCATAATAAGTCTCACAGATGTAAGTAAGCTCGTTTTAAGCATTCGTTTTTATTAAGGTCGCCTTTCAATACCCTCATCCTCTTTGTATGACAATACTATGTGCTTGCGCTCCTTGTCCGGTATGCCCTAAAACGATCGTGACACCTCGCTAATGATGGCAAGAAATGATAAACTCTGTATATTTTTCATGAGATGAGTTAACAAGCTTACATGAATATGAGCATCGGATATTGGAACTAGTTACAACCAGAACAAAATTAGGAGAAATATGAGCAAGAATGAAAGCGTTCAAGAAGCTGAAGAACCATGGATTCGGTACTAACACTGGATATATGCATCATCGCGCGAGTGCCATACATGCTGAATTTTATGAAGGTCATGGCAAGTTTTAAAAGGAAAATTGCAATGTGTTCCCACTTGGTATGATTGGTACAGTATAAGTCAAAACTCAAGTGGCGTCTTATTGCGTCTGCGGTAGGTACACATGCATTCGCCTTTTGAGTAGGCACATGAAACTACTTTCTTCTTGTTCTCCTGCACTTCAATATACACAGGATACCAACAAGTCAACTTTATGTACAACCAACGACCAACCAATCCTTTTAACGTTGTTGCATTTTATCTGAATTGCTGAATGACCCACGTAAAAACAACTTGCCAGCTTTGGGGATGGCTTCACTTCATCATAGGATAAGCAATGT